>CAAKMY010078457.1:1049-27410 GCA_901111285.1 Corrigiola litoralis | reverse complement strand
AGAATTTACTGGTGGGCCAATTTTCAACTCAAATTTCCCTCAGCTTGCCTTCATTTCTACTCAACCCGCCCCCCCCCCCCCTCCATACCCTTCCCTCCAAAATGAAAGAGTCCAACGCAATCCATCCACACTCAGGGAATGCATACAAGCATTTAACTCCACTAATCATAAAACCATTACGCTGATTAAACTTGAGGGAATGGCTTCTGCCAAACCGTTTAGATTACTGTATGAGCTTCCTACATAAAAAACAATGTTTCTAGTGTTCTACAAAAACCTGCAGTTTAGTCCCAGTAGCATCAGCAAACAAGTGTTCTCTATAGTACTTAATATAAATACATGACAATATGTGAAATGTTATCCGCCAAGTGACCCTGCATCAGCACATTATCAAACAGAGGAGACACATAGCGCAGGATTGCATGTCAGTAGAGGAAAAAACAGTTTTCACATTGCTTAGTTCAGTAGTTTCTACAGAAATTGGATGAAGTATGACATTTTTGACATCATGTAGAACGAAAATCCTTAAACAGGCACATCAGGAAATAAAAACCACAAATCGCATAACACATTGGCTATCAAAAATAGATAACAGAAGGATTGAGATAGTAGCAGAAGTGTCGCAGGCCACACACGCATTGATTGTGTAGATGATGGCACTGTCAATGACGAGTCATCACATAAGAACTTAAATCCACTTGGTGAACAAGATACCTTTTCTCTTTGTCTTTCTGACTCCTTCTCTTTCTCTTTTCTAGATTGGTGAGCTCCATTCCTTACATAATCAAAAGCAAGAAGGTACTTATTCAGCGAGTAAGTGGGCATCAGAAGAGCTCAATGTAGAACATGGAAAACGTTAAAGCGGTTGCAAAATGGATAGAACTTCTTTATTTCATACAACTTCATCATAATAACAAAATAACAAAAGAAAGGAGTAAAGGCAGACAACAACAAACAACCTCAGTTTATCTGCTTTCACCTTCACTTCTTCCGTAATATCAAATGGTTTAGGAGCATCCAGATCAATGTCTATTGGTACCTGAAGGGAACTGGTAAACAATTACAACTAAGCATCTTAACAGGCACACTATTGTCCATGACTGAGTTCTCACTATTGTTTATCATGCAAAGTTCTATTTGTGACTAAATACATACTTTACTACATATTACGGAACTGTCTTACTATGTACATAAACAATAGGTTATTTATAGATTTGATTGAATAGCTCATATAACAACACACACCATGGTCATAAACAAACAAGAAAAACCATAAATGCCAAGTACCAAGCTGTAAAAGAATACATAACAAGATGAAATGAAACTAACTGAAGTTAGAAATAAGACAGGACTCGAGAGTAGTAACAAGAATGTTAAAAAACATTCAAAAAGATCTTAAAGCTATGGGTTATACTATTTCTCATCCAATGACAAAATATGTCGAATAGAAGAAAGAAGGAAGCATACAAGAAATGGCTCCAAATGTTTTAAGCTTTTCTGAGTATTACATATAAGAGTAACCCAAGGTTGAAATTTCTAACATAGACATATTCCAAACTCCATGACAAGTTGAAAAATCAAGTGTAAAACACAAAAGGAAAATAAAAGGACTCAAAGTCACGAAAGGATACAACTTATTGTATATGAATCATGAATGCATAGAACATGCAAGGCCTAGCGTATGATAATAGACAATACAGAAATGCCAGATCCTACTTGACCTATTAAGTGTATCAACATAATTCTATACCTTATATTAACTTAAGAGTACTAAACATCTTTCAGAAATAGTATTACAAACACCATGTACTTGAACATATATGATATAGATACCATACCAGTGGCATCTGGTCAATATCAGGGTCATTCTCATGATCAACGATCCAGTTGATAGCACCCTCAAGTGTAGAATTGCCTTGATTATACAATGACATATACAGATTATTAACTATCAAGAAAACGTTAAGCTTATATAGCCTGACAGACTTGTGTGGTTCAAGTAGAAAACTCAAACAGCTGTAAGGAAAGACTTCAATTTTCAAAACTTGTGATAAACCGAGCTAACAATATCTGCTTTATCACCCTCAATAAAAAGGGAGACTGATGGCTAAGAGAAGAAGGTATTAGGAACATGTTCATTGATTCGGTCCTAACCATCAGTTTAGGCTTTTGGTGAGTTGGTACTGTCACATGGTGAGTCTTAAATGACCAAGTGGTCTCCAGTTCAAATTATGTATATCACTGTACAATTGTGTATTTACACATATCTTCACCCACGTTGGATGCTAAATAGGCCTCACGTGAGGGGGCGTATTAAGAATGTTTTCATTGATTGGGACTCAACCATCAAGTTAGGCTTTTGGTTAAGTTAGATGTCTCACAAGAGGATGCTAAAAGTGAGACAAGTGCAACACTATCTTCCTCCAATCACCTTTACAAGTTTACTAAGCTTCAGTTCCACAAGAGCATTACCCTTTGAAAACCATAACCAAACAAATAGATGGAGTATTGAGTATGGACATAACTTGACAAACTAAATTGCTAAAGGCTTTACAAAGATCTTCACCACCATGGAATTTTCTTACTAATAAAATACCCTACAAAAGGAAACAGGCTCACCAGAAAAGTGAAGTGCCCGAGTTGCACAAGCTAGTGGAAATCCCATTTCTTGTAGCCGTTCAAGCAGTTTCTTGTCCACTTCAGGAACAGCCATTTCTAAAAACAAAAACATGTTAAGCAACAAGAAACTCAATCAATTCGCTACATCAGACACCATCTAGTTATTCATTTATAAAGAAATCAAGTAGTATCTAACAAGGGTAAACCGTGAAAATTGTGTTCAACAAAGATACCAAATTCTAATCATCACAATATATCAGCTACAACAATGAATACATAACAAACAAAGAACAAGTCTTTTGCAATGAATCAGCTCATCTTGTCAAACCCAATTCAACAAAACAATAAACAAACCCCACTATCATACAAAAGCTACACATACCCAATATCAAACACACAATAATACAACACCAGCATTATAAGTTTTTACACAAATTATTAGAGAAGACGTCTACTTTTATTATAAAAGTAGACCAATTTTTTACAAGCAAATTTTCTTAAGCTCCCTACATGCCCAGATTAGTTTTTTTATTATATGTCTTTATTGGGCCAGCATGGCTTGGTCTACATTTATAGTAAAAGTAGACGGTTTCTCCCAAGATAAGCCGAAATTTTTGATACCCATCATGTCAAAAACACAAATTCTTAGAAAGATTATCTACTTTTATCATATAGTAAACGAGCTCAATGCAAGTTAAATCAACCCAATCTTCCTGCCAGCCCAATTCAAATCATATATATCCCTTTATTAGGCCAGCATGACTCCGTCTTTTTCTCGCCCAAGACTTTGTGTTAAAAAAACATATTAAATAGACACCTATATGGTTCACATTTATCTCAACTATTGTGATCGATAAGTTGGCATAAAGAGAAAAGGGACTACCTCTTTGGATGGGAAGAGTTTGAGAAAGGCAAAGAGGTAGAAAAGTTGAGCCATTGTTGTTGAATGTTAGGGGGGTTTATAGAAGAGAAGAAACTGATAATGTTTGTTTGCATGCAGAGATTAGAAAAGAAGGCATTTGGAGATTCTTCAAAGTTTTGTTTAGTTTCACGTGGAAGTATGGAATAGAAATCCCTGGAGTTGTGTTCTCATTTCTCTTGTAATGATTTTGATTCCAAATTTATAGGTATGGGTTAACTCTAGGCGGGGGGAAAGCATTTTTTGGACTCTTTGGGTTTTGTTGTAAAACCCCAATTGACTTTTTGTACCTTTAAAAAAAGCTAAAAAAGATAGTACTAGCTGAGTGAAGAATTTAGCAATGATTGGACTAAAAGATTGGAATAGTTGGAGTTATGAAATATAATATTTGTCACGATTTTGAAGTATGTTATCCATATATGCATTAAATAAAGATCACAATGGTAAAATGTAATATGAAATGAATTCGATATAAAGTTTAGCAGGTTTGGTTTAAGGTTTCCATCAATTTAAGTACTTGGATTTAGATGAACCGGCACAAATTTAATTGTGTCGAGTTACGATTGGGGGTGCGAAACAAACCCGACAAGCATGAACCCAAAACAGAAATCAACTAAAACTATCATAAAAGGCGAGTTTCTCATAGTGACTTGAAGGTGGCAAACATCAGCTTTAGAATAAGAGTAGGCATGGTTGATCATGGCCTACATGGTGGCGACTATGCCACGTGATTTGGAGCGGCCATGTCAATGTACTGAGTTGTGAGGATGCTTGGTGGAACAAAATATAGAAATGTGACATAAATGAAGGAAAAAAGACGTCTAATTTCAATATAACATTATACCTAATTAATAATTATGCTAAATTGATTATTTTATATCAACACTATAAAAACTTACCACTTTAAACCAAAAATAACAACTTGTATACAATGTAATTTACACCTAGATATATGGGACACAAGGAGGATATCACCCAAAAAAGAGAGTAAGGTTCGCCCTATAATTGAAAGTTCAACCTATCCAAGATTACCATATGTCCGAATCTATATAATTCCTCTTTTTCCGCGTTTTAGATTCTCCAATGCCAAAAAAAAAACTTCCCAAAGAAAACGGATACTAGGTTTTTATTAACATACCTTAATTATAAATTTGGGGTGGAATTCTACTACATTTACACAATTTTCTACCATTTTTGCTTCCCTTTTTCTACTATTTTTCACCTTATATTACCATTTTTAAAAATAAAAATGGGGTGCAACTGTGCAAGGCTTTATAAAAAGGAAAAATTGTGGATTGTCCTCTGTCCCCATTGAGTCAGCACTCAGCAGTACAGCCTAATGATTACTGAATGCCCAAATTAGGCAAAGTGGAAGTCTGTAGAACAGAACACAAGACCTTCGAGACTTCCAGAAAGCCGTTATAACTTACAGACCAAAAGTACCCTCAACTAAAGCAAAGCAACTTAAGACACAAATCTGTACTTCTCCCAATCATTCAAACACCAAGAAACACAGCATCAAAGATGCAGTACAACTTAACCCAAAAAACCAAGAGAGACAGCTCAGATACCATGCAAGAAAACACTACAAAGAAAAGAAAAACTGACCACAAAATTACCAACAACAACACCAACAGTAGTAACAAAGGTTGGAACGTAAAGTTATACTGCCCAGCAGTATCAAAGATGGCAGAAATGATGGCATGGGAAGGCCAAAAACTAGACCTTGGCACCATTGCTCGCACTTTCGGGCTCGAACCCGGGACCTTAAGGCTTAATGGGCATTTTATAAGCAGAGGGGTTGATCTTGTAGCTTCTTCTGTTACTTGGAACTCACTTCTTTCTTTCTTTTATTCGAAAGGTTTGTCTACTGGTTGTGGTGCTTCTGGCGCACTCATTGTTGATGGCAAGCTCTCTAAGCCTGGAACTAAGCGTATGACTTTCACTTTTTCCTCTTAATTATCATATGTGTTTTTGCTGTTATGTTAGACTATAGCATGAGTTTATATATGGGATGTTTATGTTATTGGCTTATTGTATAATTGTGAATGCTGGCTATGACTCTATGAGTATCTTTAGGCCGTGGTATCGAATGTTTTTGCATTTTTGGTGCTTGTGACATTAACATTCATGCATAATTAATGTATACATTGGCATTAGGATGTTGCTGATGTCTTGATGTAGTTGGGTTTGTCTTTTCATTGTAGAGATGAGTTTATACAGAGGAGAAGCATAAGAAAGACTTGAGTGAGTCTGTTGAGAGTTCTTTCTTCTTGAGTTTATTGTTGAAGATTGTCTGGTGATGATTGGTGCTAATTTGATAGCTGTACGGAGTGTAAACTGTAAACCATCTGTAGTTGATTAGTAGAAGAATACATTTTGTCGAAATTAACTCTTGTAATCATGGGCTAAGGGGCAAGCAAGCGGTCAGAATTTGTAAAACTTTTTTGACTATGTTGGCTTTTATACTTCTTAAACCAAGAGGAAAAGCATAGAGTTATCAACTATGATTGAATTTTCACAGTATTGTCGGTCTGTATAGACTGGTTAATTTACAGTTGCAAAACTTATAGACTGATTGATTCTTCACAGGTGCAAACCCTGCATTAGAATGCTAGAAATACGAGTATCAAACGATTAGATTAGTGCGTGGTTCGACCAATGCTACTTAAAAGTAAGGACACAGTTGCATGGATGGGACCAAATATATCCGGCCAAGTGTTATGACTTATGGGACCTATGCCTTTCATATGCCGATATCTAAGATTGCAGTTTTTGAATCTTCTATTCTAGTCAAACGTCCTGATTTCTTAAGAGTTTTTCTCGGTACTTTAGACTTGATATTCTATTATTAACAATTGCAGTCTACTGGTTCGGTGTAATGAAGTTTAATTACCTGAAAACTAAAACTTGAGTTACCATATGTCAGGAGCACATAGTCTGGCTGAAGTTGAGAACAGAATGCATTGTATTAAACGAAGCAAGGAATACACAGGAGTTGCTACCGATTTCCAGCATGAAGACATCAACCCGTCCAACATTAAAGAGTTCAAGGATCACAACAACGGTATACTTTCTATACTTGACAAGTTTTGCGCTTTATTCTGCAAAATGGGACTACAATAAATCTGCACCAATCTGGCCTACTTTCTTATGTAATTAGCATGTAATCAATCGAATGATTTGTAGTCTGGGTTGATATTGCATACTTGTTTCAGTTGCCACTGTATTCACTGAGTGTGTGGCTTGATGACTAATTGGAAGCTAAACCTGTTTCAGTGTGTGAAAAGAGCAGGGTGGCGGCTAAATTAAGTTCTGATATGGACAGATTGAAGAGGAAACATTGGCTAGAAAACATTAGCCCCGTCAAGAGAATTAGAGTCAATGGCAGTTGTTCAGATGAAAGTGAGCTCTCCTGCAACTTATTTCTTGCTTTGAGAAGAACGTGAAATCCCAAGCATAATATAAGTTCAGCTTTCTTGTTCATATTACTGAGTTTAGCAACTGAAGAATCATGGGCCTTCTTTGCAGGTCAAGAAAGAGGGCATAGTGAATCTTACACATCCAAGCTACAGTGTGGCTACCAGCTGTGTGAAAGTGTGAAGAGAATGAGAGAAGATGAGGTCATTGTAGCTGCTCCCAGTAAGAGAATGCGATGAACAGTTTCATTTTCTGCTTTTCTGGTGTTCTGATTTCAACTTCGTAACTAGTACGAATGAGGAAAACAATTTTGCGGTTTTCAGGTTACCTGTACAGTTTTTCTACAAATTAGCTTAGGTCTCTTTGTATCTACCATTCCATTGTAATGATTTATAGGGTTTATAATCGATCTGCTGCAGTTATACAGTTGTGGGAATTCTGGACTTAATAAAGTGAGGATAGCGCAGATGGCTACTCTCAATCTATCATCTATGTACAATTCGTTCTAAATGTTATTCTGACATATGCAGATCGAAAAGGGAACATTCGCTCGAAAAATTCGCCCACCTTGAGAGATTTGGAGTCACGGTAGCTATTTAGATGAAAGTGGCTTTCATGCAACTCATTTCTTACATTGTGATTAACATGAAATCCCAAGCATGATCAACATCCTCGGATGAAGAAAAGTGTTTTTTTTTCCTTCCTACCTTCTGCATATTTCTCATTCCTCCTCCTGGCGTTAGTCAACATGCTATATCAGTACCGAGTGATTAACTGATAATGGGTTTTCTGTTTAAGTGACAGATTGGTCGCGCTATATTTGGCGCCGTGGTGTTTGATGAATGCCTACGAGGGATGATGTATTGAGAAAGCCAGAGGAAAAATTAGACATTGAACAATAGTCGCATTTGTAAATCAGTTCCCCTTAGAAGTATGTCATTGAGATATTAAAACACTCTTTCATAAGATTGGTATTACTCTTATACAAAATCTGTTTCATTCTTTTCTTCCTTTAACAAAAGACTTGATACAGAGTAGCTAACAGGTAAAATACATGAACTGACTTGCAATCGACTCAACTCTCACTATTACACAAAAATAACAAAATTAGCGACCTTGAGTTGTCAACTATATTTTATATTGGAATCTCCAACAGAGTATACAAAGGTAAAAGGCGTAGTTAGTGGGTCCCTGCTCTGTAGTTAGCTGAAATACTTCTGCCAAACTATAGCAATTAAAGCCACCAAAGCAACCTTGACTATTAGCTTAGGCCAAGCCGATGAAGCTGACAACGAGGGGTTTTCATCCTTGTCCAGTGGTGTTCGCCTCCATCTGGCAAACAACTTCCGTAGCACCAGAGGGAGCCGCTTCCTCTTGTTGGCTGCAACCAGATTCGGGGAAAAAAAGAAATTGTTAGCAGGTAGGATTAAAAGAACTAATGGGAAGAAGTACCTTATGCTGATATTTAGGCAAACTTCAGGAGTTCCACATTATGTCTCCAGGATCAAATTTAGCAGTTAGCATTTGAAGTATAATGGGAAGTTTACACCACCTTTGTTAGAGCAAAGTTCACTAATTTTGGCATACCTTTTGGATGAGACAGGACAAGCACACACAAAAAAACAATACATGATATTTCATTCTGTATAAAATAATTTGACTATGTCATGAAAGACAGAGACCTGTCTTGGACAAAGAAGTACCTTATGCTGATACAGAACCTAAGCAGCCCACTAAACTAACAACTTCAATCAGTTGTTCTGGATATTGTTATAATGGGGAGACGGAGGGAGGAAGGATGCTGATTTCTGTTTCTCACTTCATTGATCAGAAGGTAAAGGGAAGGAGCTCAAATTCCCTTCCAAAGCTCATAATGAGAGGATCAAGATGAGAAAAGTTTCCAAAGATTTCAATGACAAGTAGTAGCAATGCAAAAATCATGAACATATATAAACATTTGTAAAGTGGGTTTATATATTACAACTCTATAGTCTCTATCATCATTCATCACCATCACCATCACCATCAGCAGACTAATTAGAAGAGGTATATCGGAAAAAAATTCTTCAGGCTGCTACAAAAATTGGACCTCTTTACCAATCATAAATCTGGAACTTTTCCGCTCATTGAAAATTGAGTCCAAATTTGTGAATGGAAATTTTCTTTTTTACTGTCTCAAGGATATGCGACTCGTTGAATGTTACTTTTCAAATTTTTAATCCGCATAGTCTCACTCATCACAATGTCCAAACAAGTTCGGCCCAAAGAAAAGGGGTAGAAAAAAAATGCATGTTATCCTCTCAATGAAGAAGCAACTTTTATCTGAGGCGGTCACAGCTGATATGTATGTGTCAGATAAATATAAAGGCATTGACTAAGACCAAACTAAACAAGTCCATCAACCACTCCATAGACTTTTATTTCTCCACATACAGCTCCTCTGAGGAACACGGAGGGGTTGTTAGGTAGCTCACTACAAAACCAGAAAGTGGGTTGGCAGACAAGTTAAAGAAAACAATATCATTTTAGAGTAATAGCTAGAGTAATATTTTACCTTTATCTTTCCACAATCTTTCTTCTTCACCAGCACGCTTCCGCAGCACATTGAGCACTGACCCAATATATAAAGCGAATATAGTACATGTTATTGTTATGACATTGTACGGCATGCTGAAGTCCGGGGTAGTTAATGGCACAAGAAGCACTTCTGTATAAGCCAGAGCAAGACTTCTCTTCTGCATACAACAGTAACAATTACACACAATAAAAAAACTTATTCATCAAAGTAAGGCAGAGGAAAAGACAATCAAGTGAGAGAATTGTGCAAAATTTTTGCTCTTATCATTTTCTTCTCCAGCCCCATTGAGACTTTTAAGATTTTGGGGTGAGCTTTCAAAACTTGAATGCTCGTCTAAAAACCTTAAAATCCTCACCCAGTTCTTCGACTTCTTTCATAGGAGCGTCTAAACCCTTATCCAAGTTTTTGACAGTAAAACGTATACAACTAATAGAAATACCTGCAATCTTGACACTAGAGGTGACAGGCCTGATTCTCCTGCAAAATTAAAACTTGAATGGAAATCAGGAAAACTGATAACAGCTGAAGGAATGTCAAATCCTTGATTAGCATCTGGTGGATATTCATCTATGTGCAGAAATCCCTGCGAAGTGGAGCAATATGTCAACGTTGCGCAATACAATAATAAAAATTACTTGACAGAAAGCTTTTTATGCTAGAAATGCAGTGAATCATATGCTAAACCTGAGGACTGACAAGCAAAAGCCTCTTCCTACTTCAACTTCTGGTAAGCTAAGTTCCTGGATCAATTTTTATCATAGCCATCTTGCTGAGTTTGTGATTAGTATAACATGTACTTATTTTCACTTTTGGACAAATGATTATTTACAAAGCGCATAGCCAGATTTGCATCACGACAAATTATTTTATTGTCCATTACGTTTTTTTCAGCTGCGTAGAAAACCTTTAAGATGGCTTTTGAAGAAACTATCTTAAGATACCCGGAGCATGTTACCAAAGCAGGCTAGTATATTTTCCAAGATTTTGATAGAACCTTCCTTGAAAATAGTCTCTAAGATTTAGGGGAAGCCTCAATAGTAGAGTCTAATAACCTTCTGCCCCATTCATCATAAGAGTCCCTCCCTCCCTACCTACCTACAAACAGAAACCTCCAATTCGTTCATTAAATTTCTAAGAAAATTTGAGTGAGTTAACCACACCCTACAGACATCAGAGCCCAGGAAGTTTCAACAACAATTTTCGAGTCACATGAGTACTGTGTTTGCTTCAGACAGCAGTAAGCTGTACAGAAGAAGAGGCTATTGAATCTCAGTTTTCAAAAGCTATAGACTTAAAGGATATTCCAGCTACAAAATCAAGCAAGAATCACAATATATACCTCTACCCATGGTAACCTCCAGAAAATGCTTAAATCATCTTGGCCACATTAAGAATCTCAGTTTTTAAAAGCTCTGATATTTTGGTTTAGACTTTAGAGACAAGATATGTTCTTTTATTAAAGTGTGAGGCACAAAGGGTCCTCAGAGTAGATGAATGGGGTCAAAGAGCATGCCTCACTCACGGTAGGCAGACCTTTTTGCAAGAAACCTGATTAATTAGGTTTATAGTTTTTTTTTTAGATTAAAAAAAAATGATGATCAAAAATCAGTTAACAAGAATGGATGATAAGGAACCCTTCCAGTAGAAACCTTATTTTCCGGTTTCCTAAGGAGGGGTAAGAAGGGAGCAAGAACATGAACTATGCCCTTCGGCATGCCTATTGTTTTCGAGCACTGAGCCATGTCCTCTAGGAATTTGGGACTCAACACTAATCTTAGTTCACATACACTCTGGTATAATCATACTAGCAGTCTCTTCAAAATAGGCAGTGTAAAATAATGCAAAGTTTATTTTAGTGATAACCAAATGCAGTAAACAACTGCAAAACAGAAAGACATTTCAGGCATACCTTATCAAAGTCCACAGAAAGCACAGCAGAATCCATGTTGCAGGGAAATTTTAAGGCTAGCTCCAGTGATCCAGGAGAAACCTTGTCTTCGGAAGGGGAGACACGCATTTTCTCGGTAATATTAGTGGCAGCTTGAATTTCTCCATCAACATATATTTGTAATGTGTGATAGTACACTTTAACATACCAAGGCACAACTTGAAATAAATTTATGCGCAAGTTACACTTGTCTCCGGAAATACCATCAGCCACCATAGTGTGATTGGGTATCATTGATTTCAACGAGATAACAATAGCACCCCTTTCATTACCACTACCCATCAGAAATCTATTGGCAAGAACTGGTGCTTGACGACATGACCATACCACAGGAAGCTTCCAAGTTAGTGTCAAATCAAACGGCTTGACATCAACATGGTTTCCAATAACGAATAAATATAGAACAGAGGCCTCATTCTTTAAGTTACCATCTTCTCTGATCACCTTATCAGGGGCAGAGGACAACTCAAATGTTGGATTAGTGAGATAATTTTCGGAATTTGCACTACCAGGGTGAATTCCCGTATCTCTGATATCATAGACGAATTCTCTGTCAAGTTGAAGGTACAGGTTGCTGGAATTAGAGAGGACACATCTATTGTTGACTTTCCTCCCAAATATTGAGCTTAAGGACCAATTTGGTTGAAGTGCAGACTCGGTATTGTAACTCTTAGCTCCTCTTTGACTTCCAGGCTGGAGAACTACAGTGAGGGTTTGTTCAAGTTGAATTTCTGAATCACCACCGTCTGGACCAAAACCACTGGAGACCAAGTGCAACCTCTGCGAATGGTAAAATCCGCGATAAATAGATGGCCTATCCATTAGTTCAGAGATACCGGCCCTATCTCGACAGGGCAGTAACTTTAGCCATGGAGTCAGGTTCTCCGTACAAACAGCTTCACGGGGCAATGTACCATACCTCAAATTGCCCGAAGATGCCCGAAATCCCCAGTCAGGAGCAGAAAAGGAAGTTGAAGACTCTAGAAAGTTGACAGAAGCACAAAATAGACCCGAAAGAGTGTGAGTTAAATTTTTCCATAAAGCATCCACCTGAGGTGGTGGGACATCGAAAATTGCCCACAATTCCACTCCAGGAGGCTTGGCATTAGTACTTGAAATGGGGTCAAATCCACCCCAACGTTCATAATTCCATCGACCTTGAGTGAAAGACAGCTCCATTTCCCTGATATGAAATTTGTGGACCTGGTCAAGCATCACCATAGTATCACTAGTGCATATTACAACTGTCAACAGATAATCGCAAAGGGCCAGAACGTAAAATTATGCACAACTACACAAATACGGAAGTAGAAGCCCATTGAAAGTTCTTCATCAAAAAGCAATTGCAACCTTTTTCAGCACATAGAATATTTACAAGATTGACAACAAATTTTTTCACGGATAGAAAATCAACTTTTTACATCTTCCCACTCCATGAGTTAGAGCTCAAGAGCAACATTGACTATTGACATTGTTGTTGGCGTAAACCAGCTCAAATAGGAACACTTGTTGTCTATAGGCAAAATCACAAATTCAAGCCAAGGACAAGCCCTAATGTCCTTAACCAAAGCATACAGGACACCTGGATAAATGCGATCAATACAGCCTATTCTTTCTACTTCAAATTCACATATAATGTATGGAAACATATTTGAGCTCACAAGACTTGGATATGACCTCAACGATATAATGAGAAGGACAAACTCAAAACCAATAACGTAACACCAAAATTCTTTGTAACCAAAATCATCTAAAATTTTCACTTATGTCAAGATGCTCAACATCTCCGAAAATACTGCCCTCTGATATTCAGAAAGCAACCTCATCAGCCACCCATTCTGCACAATATCATGGATAAGCTTATAAGCCCAAGAGTCGGTCGGAATTTACGGAGTCCAAGCTGATAATATCCTCTAACATAGGTGAGTACAAACTATAAACACATAAAATGTTCGGCATCCAACTGAACAAGAACACCAAATGCATCGACGTTTCGTCCATTCAGCAGCTCAGTTTGTTAGTAATAAATAACATAGCTAAGCATCCCTCAAGAGGAGTTTTTCTAGTCACTCCGCTTTGCTTTCTTATGTTACTAAATTATATGTCGTCGTGATGAGTCTACTTATATGAGTATCCCAATACACTCCATCTGACTAAAATTCAAACTCTTCATTCATTCATGTCACTGGAACTTTAGTAATGATTCAACGCCCTTCTGATCACAATTGTCAGAAAGTTTTGGTTGAGACCTTCTTTTGTTATCAACAAAAGGATATATATCTCTCATTTGACTTAGGCTTGGGTTGATTTAACTTGCAGGAAGCTCAAAAAAGTACACGTCTTTTGTAAGAATTTGGGGCCATAATCATTGAAGTACTAAAACCCGTCTCACGGTGAGACACAGTCATCCTAGAGTTAGTGATGTCCCTACGATGAACCATAGATTCTTAGAAAAGGCCGCCTATTTTTATTTTATAAAAGTAGACGAACTCCTTGCAAGCTAAATTTACTACACAAACTCTTAGAAAAGACATAAAAGTAGACGAGCTCCTCGCAAGCTAAATCTACATAAGCTCCCTGCAAGCCCAATTCTAATCATAGATTTAAATGCCTTTGTTGGGCCAGCATGGCTCCGTCTACTTACTATTATGATAAAAGTAGACGGTCTCTCCCAAAACTTTTTAAATTCACTAGAGCTCCCAAGAGACCCAAGCCAAGTCATAGATTTATATGTCTTTATCGAGCCAGCATGGCTCCGTCTACTTTGAATATAATAGTAGACAGTCTCTCCCAAAACTTTTGATGAACGAATAAGCTACTCGTGCATCCAATCATAGAAAGTAGACCTACCTTATTCTAAACCTCAAATAAATTGCCCAAAAAAACAACAAAATACAGCACTATAGCAGAATAGCAGTAACTAAAAAAGAAAGTCAACGCAAGTCAGCACAACATTTAAGAAAATATCTGGGCATACAAAAAAAAGTGTATAGATAAAGGGGAAACGTACAAGGTGGTAGATGGACTTGGGAAAGAGGTGGAGGTGGGACCCAGCATGGTAGTTAGAGGAGAAGTTAGCATTGGTCTGGAAGTGGAAATGGGCTAACACTTTCCGGTCGGGTAAGGGTTTAAGCAGCAGCTCCTCGTGGAACTCCTCTGAATCTTCTCCATTGCTGGATAATATGATGCAGACCAATAGGATGAGGAGAGAGAAGATGGGTTTACGGTCCGCCATTGATGGGATGGTGTTTGACGGAGGAGATGCAGTGGGTTTACTTTACTCACGCCATTTTACTCATCTTTCTACTTTTTACTGTCATTTGCCACTAAATTCTAACTTCTACTTTTACCTTTCACTCTGCTGTCAAATTTTCACCCTCTTCTCTTCTCTACTACTCTACTAGTACTGCCCTTTAGAGCGGTAATCGGGCGGGTCGGGCCGGTTTCGGATTGGGTCAGTTTGGGTTGGTCTTATTGTGTTCAGGTTTAGTCGGGTCATTTGTTAATCCTTTCAGATCGGGTTAGTTTCGAGCCAAAATAGTTAACTTTGGATCGAGTTAATCTCTACTATGATTTCAAATTAACAAAATTTTATCCATCATGATATATCTATTTTAGGAAATTATGATTTTTCATGAAAATCAATCATGATTCAATCAAACTTGTGTTCCTTGTCTGTATCGGGTTAGGTGGGGTCGGGTCATGTTTCGGGTTGAATCGATTTTGCGCCAACTTAGGCTAGTTTTGGGTTTCAACTTTTTGGGTTTCGATTAAACATCGGGTCGTTAACGGATGTTAGCTAAACTTTTTGGGATTGTATTGGTTGGGTCGGGTTTGCCAGCTCTAATCACCTTCTTCACTCACTTTTTTCAGTGCTCTTCTCTTTTATAATTTTCTTTTTAGCTTATATATAGGAAAAGCTAATGTGTGGGAGGGAAAATGAGTTTTTTTTTGTGAAAGTAGGGAATATGAGATTCTAGAATTTGGTAAATTACAAGTGAATTGCCACTATTCTTTTCTAGTTAAGGATTGGTCGTACAACAATGAAACAAATACAAGGTGTTGGGAGACATTAAAAGGAAATGAAATGAGTTGAAAGGAACTTAAGTGAGTATGAAAGAAATTTAAATTTCAATAAAGTGGTATTTACTTATTGTAAATTTGTATTAAATTTGTTTGAGTTTAACTAAACTAATTAAATAAAGTGAAGTGAACTAATGAATAGAGCTAAACTCGTGAATTCAACTTAACTTAAGTGACTTAAACAAAACTTGATTGAGTTAAACTTAAATAGTAAAAGAGTGAATTAATTTGAACATGTGATCAATTGAACTGAATCTAAAGAGCTTGTAGTTTTAATTATAAACTTATGGTTAAAATCCATGTGAAGAGATCGAATTTACGTTACAAGCTGATGACTCCAATTACAGTAATTTATGTAATACTCATTATTTATGTTAAAATATGTAATCACTATTACATGAAAAAAGTTGTTAGTGTGCTCTCTCCGCTTAATTTTCAATCATATATGAACTATAAATACACCATTACATAATAAAGTTGATTGTAGCTTGCATTAGGAAGCTAAGTGATCGTAAGACTAGTTAGGAAGGCTCATTGTAAGAGCACTCTGGAGGGGTTACGGGGTGCCTAGACCTATCAGTACAATAGTCATAATTAAGATAATTGTCTTTCACTATCTTGTACGATCTCTTTTCACTAGGGTCTAGTTCCCAGTATCTTTCCTTGTTCCACCAATAATTGGCCGCATTGCAAGGGTCATCACGCCCACCTAGATTATTAGAGCATCCATCAATGTTGAATTCATCGAAATAGGCCCTAAATGGCGCGAAAGTCCAATTAGTCTTGGTCTTTCCTCCATCGGTTGCCCAATTGTCTCCATCCCATAAGCTTGCTTCTATGCTCATCCGTTGAGATGGGTAGCTTATGCCATATCTCCGGTTGTTTTTGAACTCTCTTATGGGTATGTTATCCACGAAAAACCTATACAAGAAAGATTAATCGATCATGTACATGTGATGAAATCATCAAGCAAATATTATGTACAAAATATAACCAAATAATTATGACACCTAGTTTTACTATTATGTGCTGCATGTTTGTACTGACTTTGAAGATGAATGACAGAACATCAAGTTAACAACAGAATGTCGATTATGTATGAGACTGTCTAAATTAAATTTAACTTTCTCACTTTTCCTATCATAGTGTACGACTGTACGTGTATAATATACGGAGTACAAGATATGCTTACGCTATATGATGGTCGTTCCAAAGGATTTTGTAAGTGTGAAAATGAGCAGTGGGATCAAACCAAAGATGAATCCTCTGCTCCCTGTTTCCTTCTCCATTTACAAAAACATTTGTCTGCAGTGTATAAGGTTTTCCTGCTCTATTTCCCAAGAACTCAAAGTCAAGTTCATCATGGCCAGCATGATTGCCTGAAGTTAACTGCAATATTCAATAAATGATCATGATTACGTAATCAAGCATTTTTGCGCAAGTCTAGTTAATATAATAATTACAACCGCAAAGATTATTATACAGTACATAGAAGGCTGTAACAACTCCTGCAGATTCTTTGCCTGGTAATTTTATTCTCATCTGAAAGTGGCCTGATCCATATGTAAGCTTGGACTCGAATCCGGCACCCCCTGCATAAGCTGGATATTAGTTTTCTTTTTCCTCTGATTTAACGTTTGAATTTAATGAATTATCTAGACATGGTATATATGGTACAAAAACAAGGGAACTGCTGGCTGCTGCATGTCATTGATAAAATTTTTAAGTAAAACTGATGGCTAGCTGATGCATGCCCTTGATCATGACAGGGCTCCAATTCCGTGAAACCAATTGTTGGGATAAGTAGTAAATTGAACCTTTTTCACAGAATACATGCACGTTTTATTGGAGAAAATGCCAACTACTTGTGGAAGTGCTAAGATGCACAATACAGTATCTACTTACCATGAGCTTGATCCATGTAAAGCTGAACTATAGTTCGACGGCCTGGCACGACATGTTCATTCCCCCATATTACCCTATAGTTATTGTCAAAGCTAGGATTAACAGCACTAATACCAGCACCTGAACCTCCAACAATGAGGAGTACCACTAAAAAATTTCCAAGAGCATCCATTATTACATATATTAAAACACCATCTTAATTAAACTGCAGTTATATAGTGCAGCTAACTGTTTGTTGAAGGTGCTTATAATTGGACTACATATATGCGGCATTTCTGTTTATCACTTGGAAGCAAGGAGAGTATGATCCTGTCATCTTGGCTCCTTTCTTGGACGTAGTTCACATCCCCCATGCGGACATGCTGTGTCCCCATAACAATCCTTAGCATCAGATTACCCAAACATTACATGTAAAATGAACATAGAACAAA
Organism: Corrigiola litoralis; assembly: GCA_901111285.1. NCBI lineage: Eukaryota > Viridiplantae > Streptophyta > Magnoliopsida > Caryophyllales > Caryophyllaceae > Corrigiola > Corrigiola litoralis. Next base: position 9,507 of record CAAKMY010078457.1, on the reverse strand, counting down.
AGTCTCCTCGTTTTTTTCATCTTTTATGCCCCATGTACACCGATATGATTGAACTTTAGACTTATTAGCATGCTTGGAAATACAAAGAGGTTGTTTAAGCCATCGCGGATTGTCGAACCAGTTATCAATGTATCTATTTATGTCTCTTGCTAGTTGCTACTCTATCTCTAGTGTTATTTTGTATTTTCAGAGACAACTGATGCCTACTTTCCTAGCTATACGCAACAATTCAACTGCGGAATGTTTGAACTTATACACAGATGGAAACTTTGCCCACGAAAACTGACACACTTGTATTTAAGGCCGGTAGAGAATTTCTCATGCTATAATGATCTTACTCTTAGCACCTAGCACCACTCTTATACGAGACTGACGCAAGTACGCAACATCATTTTCGCTTAATTTAAAACAAATCACAGAGTAGTTTTTATTAAAGCCTACTGTAACTGATGACAGATGGGAATTACAGTATGTTCATAAAAACACCCATAATTATATCTTTAAAAAGTCTTGTATGAGACCTGTCAACTTTGATCAGTTAAAATTATATCATCTTATACTGTCACTTGTAATAAAAAGTGGTCACGTTAGCACATTTAGTGACTAGATTTGATTTTAATAATTTTTGTGAAAATTTATACATCTCTCATAGGATCATTACAGGCGAATTTGAGTTTTGTGTTAATTGAAAAGACTATCCATGATTTATGTTCCAACTATGTATATCTCATTAGTTTTTGCACCTCCTCATAACTAGAGTTGGCAAAGTTGATCGACTCGACCCCGACTAAACCGACCACAATCGCCTGTAACCCGACCCGGTGCAATCCGAGAAAATCATTACCCGAACCTAACCGACATGATGCATATTAGAAACCCGATACAACCCAAAAAGTTGCAACCAAAGCCAAACCGAGTTGACCCGAAACATGACCGATCCGATGTAGATACCGAACACAAAATTGATGGAACTATAGTTGATTCTCATTTAAATTCAAGTAAGCTTTGTTTTATACTCCTAAATTTTGACTATATCCTAAATTTAATATATAACGTTAGATAAAATTTTGTTAATTTAATATTATAGTAAAGATTAACTCGACCCTAAACGAATTTGGCTCACAATTGACCCGATTCAAACCCATCCTAACCCGTCCTGAGAAAATAATTGACCCGATGTGACCCAAACCAAACCTACTCGAAGTCTATCATGACCTCCCGAAGCCGACCCAATCCGCCCAATTATTAGCTCTACTCATAAGTCATAACCCACGAGGCTACAAAACAAACGACATCGTTGTGAATTAATCAAATTAAGGCGCGCTGGCATTAATACATGTTTTTTTTTTTTTTTGACAATAAGTGAGTACTTTATTTTATCAGGTGAATAAGAAACAGCGGGGGAGCAAATTTCGCGGTATTTTTATTTTCTTTTTTGGGAAAAGTATCCGTTGACAATGTCATCTTTCTGGGATTTTTCTTGCCATCCAAATTTTCTTCATCAACATCTCTCTCCAATACCTCCATTGACCATGCATGGCAGACATGAATTAATCTAACATGCACTTTCCCAATTCTAAATTGTATTTCTTGTACTGTATCTAAAGTAATTCACGTTCAAGATTGCTGAAGGTAATAATAAGTTTGACATACATTGCTAGTTTTACTTGTTTCTTACGTAAATGGGTTCTTGTTGAAATTTCATATTAATGATCAAATGCTTTGACTTTGGTGTTTCATGGGAGGTTTGACTTTTTTTTTTCTTTGTTTTTTGTAGTTTGTAGAAGGTGAAATGATGGAGTTTGACGTAGATAATCTGTACCCTTTAACAAGTTTGCAGATTGGGTAAGGTTTTTGTCATCATCATTTGCTTTGGTTGAATTTGGATTATAGTATGTATCTTTGAATTATTTTCGTTGGGCCCTATCACAAATTCTTACAAAAGACGGTGCTAAAAGTAGACAAGGTACATGCAAGCTAAATCAACCCAAGCTTTCTGCAAGGCCAAGTCAAATCGGAGATATATAATGTATATCCCTAACAGGCTTCTTCTACTTTTATAATAATAATAAAAAAAAGACGGTCTCTCCCAAAACTTTCCGGAGTCCTATATGATGGTAGGGTTTTTTTTAAGAGGAAGTGAATGAAGGTAGTTATGGTTGTGTTTGAATGTATTGATTGACTAAGTTCCTTTTTTTTTTTTTTTTTGAATTGGGGGGTTGGTAGGGTGGAATGAGGATTCGAACCCATGACAATAGCGTGGGAGGTTGGGAGGCATTCCAATTGGGATAACTCTGTACCCCTCTAGAGTTGCTTCTTTTAGCTTAAATCATATGCATCTGGCTATTTGAAAATCATGATTGTTTATTGGGCTAGTACTATTGCCTGAAGTGTTTGATATTTAGAGAACACAGACGTGACAGTATCCCATTTGATACCGCGTACTGGGAATGGTTACATAAATTTTGTTCACAAATTGGGTAGTATCATGAAGAGATCATTACAAAATTGGGAATGGTAGCATCATGAATAGAACTTACAAAAATGTGATGGCGATTGGTAATTGAATGGTAATGAGGTGGTTTCTACTCATGCAATAATATTACCGCCTACGCGAATCGTAATGGGAGGAAAATCATATTGCAGGGTAAAAGATATGATTGTCAATGGAGATGCACTAGCTCACCACCCACATTTCATGACAAAAGTACATTCAGAATTCCTCCTATTCCTCAAAACTCACTTGCATTCCTTTATTTTGTGACTGATACCAAAGGGCCGCTAGAGTTTTAGTGTTCCCTCTTCAGAAACAGTTTCTGTGAGTCTTCTGTAATGCTTCTCTCTGCTAATCTAGACAGTAGACACACACCAATGACAAAATCCATACTGATTGATGTTGTTGTAAGGAATAAGGATTTTGCGTCTTGTGTGCTCTAAACTAGTTTCAGACCTTATACAGGCTGAACTGGCACATTTAATCAATTATGTAATAGGGAAAAGATCTTTACATATCACATGGTCACTGAATCTTATATGTTTTTGTCAGGGATGTACAATCTTATCTATCACAAGCATACCTGTTTTTTGTACGAAGTAGTCATAAGTTTCTTATTCTGGTCGATAATCATTCATGGAGGATGAACAATAATCACTCGAGATCCACCCACCTAAGAGAACTATTTGCCACTAAGGTCATTGCCTTCTTGAAAATTTCACTTTTTCTCCTGTTTACCTTCTTGAGTCAAGGTTTCTCATTTTCATTTTTGCATTAACACAGTACAGGACATCACCCTTCAGAAACACTAGAGCTTTGGTAAGGCGCGCGAGTGCGCGGTATAGAGATAACTCGATCTCCTCGGATGATGAGAGGAAGAAATTGTACAAGTGGGTGTCAGTTGTAAATTCCCAGGGGTGGCGAGCAACGGCTTTTTTGTCTTTGGTGGATTTACATGTAGCTTTACATGGCTTCATTGTTTTCGAAGTTGATTGGAAGGAAGTACGTGGGATAAACTACTTTAGTATGCTTCAGGTAATAAATGATTTACCCTTCGTCTCAACAACTTATGCTTCTCCAAATTAGATATCTTTCTGATAATGCTCGTATGTTTTCGAACAAAGTATCTTTTATAAGAATTAATTTGTAAGGAAGTCTTGATGAAGTTTTCAGAGATTTCCATGGTTGTGATGTGGATAATTATTGTGTGCACCATGTATAGAATTCTTGTTCTTATGCTCCTTAGTCCTTATACAGACTAAATGATGAGTGAAAGTTCTTCAGTCTGATGGTTTTGCTCTGCACCTGCATGTTGTCTCCTGATTGCCAGTTTACCACTAATCAATTTATATTCCCAACCTGATTGGTTAACTAATTGAATTGGTCCTCTTTGCTAACAGTTAGACACATCTATGGCTTTCGAAGTGAAGTCTATGAAGAAGTGGGATTTTCAAAGCATTAATCAAGCCACTAGTTGCATCCAATCGTGGTTCTCAGGGACACCATCAGAGACGAAAGCACTGTGGGAATGTCTCATGTTTCTCGATGACAAAGTTCCTTCACATTCTCCTCGAAAAATAAGAGTGTCTTTCAAAGAGTTGCTTTTAGATGATGGAAACCAAACCAAGGGTTTGCCACAGGATGAGTTTTTTGATGTCAGGGAATGCAAGCATGATGCCGGTGATACATACTGTAAGAATCTGATCCTAGAAGAGCAGAATCAACAGGAAACACCTAAGCGACGACAAGATACAGAAATTGAATCTATGCAGTATGAGGACACTCTACTCAAATTCTACTTTGACAACAGGAATCTTCCTTGTACTTTCAAGGAAATAATTACATCTGATATAAGACTTCTAACTTTGCTTGAGACAGGCCTGCCTTCTTGGGTTATTTTCCTTCAATCTTATCCTTTATTCTGCAAAGTTTATCGTCCTTGGATGCGCCCTCTAGTCCGAACACTTTACGTCTTGATCTCTCTTGTTACTTGCATGATTGGATTTTATGATCTATATAAGAATGTTCCACTGTTGAAGGCCACTGCTTCTCATCTTTGTGGGCCCCTCGTCAACTGGATAGAAAACTGTGATATGATCTCTAGAGTTAGATATCTTGGGACTATGTTGTTTCTTCAGAACTTTGAGAAAGCAATGCGGTGGTCTCTGAAAATTGGTCGGTTCTTTAAATTGGTGCTGTTGATTCTGACAAAACCCTTTATCGAACCACTGCTGGACTTAGTGGAGTTCACTTCACCTGTGTGGCTACTTTTCTGTGAGGCAGGATCAGACATCTACAGTATAGTTTCAATTGCTGTGATATATGTATACACCATTCTTATTGATATATTTGGGCTTCTATTCTGGCCTTTCCAGCTTCTGATCTCATACATAATGACTATAGGTATGCTGCTCTGCCTTTGAAAACTATCCTTGTGTTATCTTTATCTTGTGATGAGACAATAGCTAAACTTTGGCCGCCAATCCAAATTTTATTCTGCTAAATTATGGCGCTTGCCCACGTCCTCATTTGTTGATTGCTACTGCTAAGTCCCTATATTTTGCCGTTTTCTTTACTTGACATAAGTAAAAACACCTTTCGTAAGAGGCAATTTCTAGACATGCAATATGCAGAGAGCCAATGCAGTTCTGCCTCTTAGCTATAAGGCACATTTTCCCCATCTCTTGTCTCACTTTACATTTGGAACACCATGGCGTAATTGTCATGTGTCATATCTGCTTAGGCTAGTTATTTGACAAAACAAGCCTCCCATTCTTGCTAACTTTGCCGTAATACTGACTGCTTCTGTTACTTTTACTCGTCAATTTTCTCTGTTTCTGTCGACTGTCATACCTGCACTGAACAGACATTTAACACTTCAAACAGACATATGTACTTCACTACTTGGGCATACCTCATAAAAGTGATCAGGAAAGTGAAGTATGTCAGAGTCCTCGCAATTTTGGTGATTCTTGAGTAACATGGCTCGCTGTATTCTTGGAAAAGCTTTCTCTTTGATTCGGCTGGTTCTATGTTCCCTTTTATACACTTTGAGAAGAAATTCCCTTGGATGTTTTTTTTTTTTTTTTAAGATTCTCTCTGTCCGTGCTGTAACTGTTCACTAATATGCTGGCATCATAGGTTTTGCCCCCTAATAAATCCAACTATATGTCGTTATCTAACACTCTTCAACTTCTTTTGTTATACAGTTGCATACCTAGGACCAGTCTTTGCTTCCCTATGGAATGTCCTTCAAGGATTAGTGATGGTCATTGTTAATAGGGCATCTGGGCTTAGTCATTTAGCCACACATGTATCTAAAGCAAAGCCAAGCACAACAGAAGTTTCCATGTGGAACTCTCTATGGAAAGATCTATTTTCAAAGGTAGGGTAATAAGTTGCCTAAATGTTTATATTGTCTTCAGCTCTACTTTGATAGATTTCGGAATACCAGTGGTTTGAGAGTGACTCCCTCTTGCAGGTATTTCGTTCACTCCGGAGTATCTCCATCGGACTAGTAGCATTCCTGGATGCATGCAACCGGCATAGACTTAGGTGTGTACGTTGTTGCCCTTCTCCTGACTTTTTCTCGACATATGTTCCATCACATAATCATTGTTTTCGGGTGCTAAAGTTTCTGCTGCTTAATGTTGAGCGTCGAATTACTATATAAAACTTCATAATAATAGTGTGGTAAACTCATTGGCAATGCAGCATATCTAACCACCTCAAAGAATACAACAGGCGCATGTCTGACCTCTTATCAGTAAAAGTGGAAGATTCTCAGCAAGTACCTCTGTTAGAAAGTTGTGAGAAGGTAAATGTTACATACTTTTCTTTATATTGCAATAACCTCTGATGTAAACGATGCTATAGGTATCATGTGACGAGTGTTTAATTATCGGATTTCATTGGCATGTCTCAGAATTTCAGAGGAGGGGGTGGGCATTCTGCTTCGATCTTTTTTCTCTTTTTTGTTTTTTTTGTATATGGTAGAAAGGACCCTCTGGAGACCGCCTCAATAATGAACCAGAGGGGACTGGGGACTTGAACATTTGACCTCCAAGTCACACTATACAAGGAATCAAGTATTTACCACTAGGGTTGGTCAAATTTTGTCTGGTTCGGTCCTGAAATCTCTAAAATCAGGTCTCCGATCATGTCCAGACCGGTCTGATTTCTTCGGTCACCTTAAATTTTTGGCTAAAAATTGTTTAAAAAGGTGGTCCAGTCCTGGAAATTCTAGATTCCCTTTTCCTGTCCGTGAACAAGACCAACTGCTGCGTTGGTATAATTATTGCTACGATGGTGGAAAAACTGCCTCTTTATTGTTCATTAGTACATTCTATAACTGAAGTGATGACAAACCAAGTTAGCAACTCTTTCAGAATGCCGAGGGACAAATTAACTTTAATTTGCCAGAGAACTTGGATGGCCAATTTTCTTTTCATTTCAGAACTTAATTTGATAACATCAACTTATAGCTGATGATGTTGACATCAAATGAGTACCAAGAGAACAATAAAATCAAGGAAAAGTCAAGAAATCTCCTATAAAAGTGTGCTTCGCTACTTAATGGACGACCACATTGCTTTTCTTAGAAAGATATTTCTCTTACTGCAGGAAGGTTCAGAAGACCATGAACACATTAGTTGAACGACAGTCAATTCATGTACAATTGTAGGAGGGTTCAAGTCTCTCTAATCAGACACCAAGCCATGGCATTGCAAGTTGCAACTTCTCGGGTGCCAAGGCCGCACATCATAGATTTGTTAAGCCGGCCTGTTGCATCTTTCTGTGGATAGAAGGGTGTATTCAGACACACGCACGGACACACCAGGATATTAAGTTTGGTTGTTGGTGTTTCGTACCCACCAGAAGATAGGGACAATAGGGTTCTAATTCTTACAGTTGATTTCAATGAGCTTGTCTTGTATGATTAACATAGGGGAGGTTTCGGAATAGGTGCTACGGTGCATTAGTGAGCTGTACATGTGTTGTATGTTGTAACTTGTGTGAGTCTTTTCTGTTTCTCGTAAAGTCGTAAAGAAGAATGCTAGTATGCTTGGAAATTTTCTGCTTGATCCAAGCTATTGTGACTTTGTGAGACTGAATCTGTTAACTTGTTAAGTCGTTTTCTCCATGTATCCCTTTTGAAACTAATACACGAAAGGTGTTGGTGCACTTCAAGTAATATGAAATCGTGTTAGGTGAATCTATCATGTGCGGCCTTGTGAAAGTCTTTCAAGCAAGAAACTAAGACATCATTTCTTATAAAACCGTCTAATTTAACAAGGTTTAAAACAGTCTTCGTATGGCAAAGTAGTCATTTAATCACCGTGTTAACAACACAAGGGACCACTTTCTTACCCAGTCAGGTTGATAACCTACTTGTCATGACAATATAATCCTACTTCCAACTTGCTTGGCCTAAAAAGCTAATGTGGCACAGTTAGCGGGTTAAAAACGTGTCTACAAATAGATTTCCTCTATTTGTCTACTAACTTGTTATATTCGTACTTTATACAAAACAGGAAAAAAAACTTGAAAAACGAAAAGTTATGATTTGCAGCCTATTGCACATTTTCGAAAAGTTATCATGAACACACCAATAATGGGCATGTTCTCTACACCGTTTTGTTTTGTTTTTTTTTTTTTTTTATTTTTCTAAATTTTTTTAACTTTTTGAATTTTTTTAGACTTTCTTGGACTTAATTGTTTATGGTGTATTTTATATTTTAGTTTTCAAAATTTTCTTTTCTGAAAATAAAATCAAAAACGGTGGAGAGAACAGACCAATAACGACTAGGGGTGAGCAAAAAATCCGGGTACCCGCGTTTGGCCCCGGAACCGCTTGGAATCGGAACCGGTTGGGTACCCGGAACCGCTAAATTCATAAGTATAAACCTAATTTTTAAGTGATTTCTATTTAGATGATTTAATTTTTGTATTTAGTTAATAGTT
>CAAKMY010078424.1:0-14836 GCA_901111285.1 Corrigiola litoralis | reverse complement strand
GACGGTCTCACAAGAGACCTGCTGTATGAGTTATGGGTCTAATGCGTATGAACTTTTGGGTATAGCCCCATAAAACTCATAAAGTAAAGTGGAGCAAGGTTATTTGGGAGTTTAACCTGTCTTGAGTTCGAATCCTCATACTCTCATTTCCCGTAGTATTAACTGCTTTAAAAACACTCATAAATTAATATAACCCGGCACAAGACGAATGTAAGTTGTTAAATCGACACGAAAATTAAACATGTTGCTAATATAGAATCTAGTAATATGTTGAACTAGTGATTGAATTGAATTGAACTAGTGAGATAAACTAAACTGAATTATTTAGTTGATTTTTTTAAACTAATGATATGAACTAGCTTAAACTAGTGAACTAAATCGTTGAACTTAATTAAACTAGTGAACTTAACTAGTCTAAACTAGTGAACTAAACCATTGAACTAGTAAGCTGAAATGAACTACTAGATGAACATAACTGAATTAGTGTGGTGAACTAAACAACTAGGGAGTTGAATTGAATAGAACTAGTGAACTTAACTAAACTAGTGAGATGAACTGAATTGAACTAGTGAGCTGAATTGAACTAAATTACTATAATAACTAATAATATAGATAATAGTAATAATTAAAACAAGAGTAGTCGTAATATTATTATATTTCAACAAGAAAACATTTACAAGAAGTTATATGAAGGGTAGCCGATATACTATATGGGTTCCCATTCCTCTAACAATAACAACAAAGTTAATCCTACTAAATATGTAGGCAGCAACACGAACACCCATACCTTGAGCCATGAAGAATTTTTGTATTCGTTTAAGCAACCCAACAACATCCTCATCTAGTTCTCTTAAGGAAGAAAATGAACAATGAAGGAATCCATATCAAATAGTATTAATAACAAATTTTTTTATTATTAATCATAATTATAACAAGTGTTGTAAACATACGGTTAGCAGAATGCGATGTCGTTGATAGAACGACTTTCAATAAAATATACGGTTTTGAGAAGATAAAGCTTCTCATTTCTAATATCAACACTATCATTATTTTCTCGTTCGAGGAAGCATATCACACTGTGTTTTATAGAGGTAAATAGAGTTGTGGATCATTTAACATCTATAGGCCACTCTCTTATCCCTTTTGCTTCCCCTATATCAATATTTGTTTATGTAATTGATTATCATTTGTATCTCCTCCCCGGAAGGTTTTTGTAGGTTCGAACTACATTTATGGTTCAACTTAAGCATTTATTATCTAAGAAAAAAACAAATTATTATACGCAACTTAATGCTTAACCTATTTTCCCTCTATTCCAAATCAAGCTTTACATTTGATATTTTGTGGTCTCCAATGCACCACTTTGACTGTTATTTTTTATATTTATATATTAAACATTCTTATAATTTTTTTTTATGAAATATATATTGAAGATAAAAATAAATATTTATTTTTTACATTATATTCTTATATATAATGATATATTTAAAGCGACTCAAAAATGTCAAATATAAAGCTTGATTTGGAATAGAGGGAGTATTATTTTCCAAAAAAACCGAAAAAGACCGATGACTCAGCAATGATCATGATTAGTGATCAGGTGTAATGTAATGCACACATGCACACCCAAGTCTGACGAGAAGGAAAAAATATGGCGAAACGACAAGCTTATCTGGTACTTGTACGACGATGGCGTGCTTCGACAACTCTCTCCGATCATCATCATCATCTTGTAGGCCCCACCTCCCCTTCTCCGTCTTCTCGCAACTTCAACTCAGGTATGTTATGAATTGTGGAAGTATATGATAAAGGAAAGCAAGGACAATGGATGATTTTATTTAGTTGGTTAGAGGTCATGTACGATTTCTCATTTGTGACTTTGTGCGCTCCTTTTAACACACAAATAAAAGGGAAAGCAGAAAGTTAAGTTAAATGCCAATCATGAGGTTGGGGCCCGGGTTCGATCTCTAATTTTTCATATCTTACTTTGTGCGCTCCTTTCATACCAAAAAAAAAAAACAAAAAAACAGAAAGGAAGTACAAAGGAAGAGTCAGGATTCATTTAAGAAATGGATCTTTCATTACCTGGTTTATATGTTTGCCACCTCTCCATTTCCTAGAAATAAATGGTATAGATCTAATCTCTTTTTATAACCTAAACACCCTTCTCTCTCTTGGGTACTATCTAGTTCTAAAAAGAAATGGAGAGAATCCTAACACACACAGAGGAAAGTTGACAATAGGTTGCATCGAATTTGTACGACGTTTGACAATTAGTTGACAATAGGTTGACAATAAGCAAAGGGAGTCATACCCATGAGCACTTGGTTTAGTTCGCAAGGACTCAACTAGTTTAACGAGGGGTCTCGGCTCTCGAGTTTGAGCCTTTGGAATATAGCTAGTAGTGATGAAACTCATGAGGGAGAGCTTTGCCACCCATAGTGGTCCTACCCGAATCGAATTCAAACTAAACCGATGGTGAAAACCAAGAAAAAAAAAAAAAAACCCGGAGGGAGTAGTTATTTTCAACCATCACGTTCGCCAATGTCATTGAAGGAAAATTGGACTGGTCTCTTCACTGGTGGGTATAGACTGGGATACCGAAGTAGTCTAACGTCTTTCATTTTTGCATTTGGGTTAATGATGCGGCTAGTGAGGTAGTAACCGGGACATATCAGATGCCGTTGATTTTTGGCGAATGTTAAGAATTAAGATGAGTCATAGCATGAGACAATGGAGAGTTTATAGTAACTTCTGTTGAGACAGTTATTTTGGGATGGAGGGACTAATTGTTTTTAATGGGCATGTTTGCAAACGTTATGGAACGAAATTGTGACTATACTTCACTATTGATAATTGTGTGGCATATATGGCATGAAATGGATGTAGCTCAACCTATGAAGTTTTTCTCCCCCATATATAGCTTATCGATGATCGTCTCTGAAAACATGTTCCAATTATAGAGATGTCATTAAACCAAGTCCGCTCGAGAAGAATATACAAGGAGGTTCCTTACTTACATTTGTGTGCCTATTGCAGTTTATCAGCTTCGTAGTGAAGAGATGTAGTATAACCTTATTAGTCAAGTATCTCAGTGAATATCATATTGTTTTACCATGGGAACTCATGGGATATCTCGAAAACCATGCAGGGTCTTTGTTCAATGGTTTTAGAAGATTCTCGGCATTTAGTCCTTGCTTTGAGCAGCAAAAGCAGAATCTCCAGCCATCAGTCGATGCCTCAATCGATTGTGGAGGTGCTCCTCTGGGTATATGCTACCAAAGAAGCCTAGGTCTTCACCAGTCGAGATTTTATGGAACTGCTGCCAAATTAGTTGAGAGGAGTCCGACCTTTTCAGAAATAACTTCTGAGGATGTTAGCTACTTCAAGAGTATCCTTGGTGAGAACAATGTAATTCAGGATGCTGATAGGCTTCAGCCTGTGAATACGGACTGGATGAATAAGTACACTGGTTCAAGCAAGCTTATGCTACTACCTCGAAACACTGAGGAGGTAACTGGCTAACTGAGTATTCCTTTTTTGCTTAAATTTAAGCATTGACAGGATGGTTATGTCTGTAATCATCCTAGAATGCCTGCTATATTCTCTTAGCAGAAAGTTGTGGCATTGAATTATGTTGACATGCAGGATCAGATAATTTAGCCCTTTAATTCATCTTTCTGTTTGACCAGGGAATTCCTTTACTTTAGTTGATAAGTAAATAAGGAACTCTACTGAGCCCCTTGACATATGTGTTGTAATAAGCTGAGAACATAGTATTCGTTCTATATAGTTCATATCTTTAGCTTTAAGTATGACAGCCTTTCGACCTAGTCTTTCTGAACTAAAATCAACATGAAGATTCGAGCAAAGCTACAAGTTTGAGATAACACTAGTCTTTGTGAATCAAAAGCAACATGAAAATTTTAATATAGCTGTGTAAGTATGATACATTGAATTAGAGTACTCTACTTAGTGTAGGAAAACTTAGAAACTATTTCCAGCAAAGATTATTGACAAATTATCAAATTCAGAGCTGATAATCTCTTTAAAATATCTCAATTGTGTTTTAACATTGTGATTGCAAGAAATGGCATGGTCTTCATTGTACTATAGCTAATATTCTTCACTTTCCAGGTTTCTCATATTATGAAGTACTGCAGCTCTAGACGTCTAGCTGTTGTTCCTCAAGGTGGTAATACTGGTCTTGTTGGGGGGAGTGTGCCTGTATTTGATGAGGTAATTTTATACTTTTGAGACATGGAATCAGGTATATTTGTTATACGAAGTTGTGCATCTGTGTTTAAATGATTTGGTCATAATAAGAAAAGTATGTATTCTTTAGCTTTTTTTTTTTCTAATGCTATGATGCTTATCTTTGTGCCAAACTGTTGACATGAGGTCAGGAGAGCTGTGTGATTCATGTCAAACATGTAAATTCTGTACCAAAAGTTGATGCAAGGAAGATGGTATGTCCCCAGGGTAATGTTGAATGCCTGTCCTGATCTTCTGTGCTGCAGATTTGAGCTATTGACTATAGCTGACCCTGATTCAATCAGGGATAGCTTGCTTTTCTTGTTTTCTCTTTTACCACTTTTTTATTTCTCGAAAAACATGTGGCCTAGCATTGCTCTTAGCTAGTTATGTCTTGTAAGTTTTCTGAGTCTGGGCCTCATTTGTGTTCTTGAGAAGTAGAGTGTATCTCCTGGGTTTTTTAATGGACTACCTGCAAGTTAGATTTTTGGGCTTGGGTAGAAGCGAAATGGCAATTTTTTGCGGAAATGTGCAGTTCTAGTTGTCCTTGTGTATATTTTTATTAAGTGGAATTCCAATATCTTTTAGCAAAATTATCATTTTCCACTTTCTTTGTTGGCTAAAGAAGCTGTGGATTTTAATGTTCTTCTGATTACTTTTATATATTTAAAGGATTGGAGCCTTTTGTAATTTGTTGCTGGGAGAACTCCTTATCCTCCAATGCTTTTCTTATTTTAATTATATTTAGTTTTCTATCAAAAAAGAGAAAACAACAAAGGCATTAGTAAATTTCAGAATTCTGTCCCTCTTATCTATTAGCCTATTAGAGTGTAGCTGTTCATGTATCTCATGTGGTTGCTGTTCTGGTTAATTGTAATTATTTAAACTATATCTGATCAAACTTAACACTTAGTAAGTCTTTATAAGATGAAATCTTAAGTTTTGGATAATTTGGTAATCTTTTTTTTTTTTTTCTGGTTATATTGTAGGTTATTGTCAACATGAGTTCAATGAACAAGATCATATCTTTCGATAAGGTATGCTGTCTATATCATTTTTCTTTATCATGTTGTCAACAAGCAACTGATAATGAGGATATGGTTACATGTGCTTCCTTGTAGTACTAGATAATGGAATATTTGGGTTTGATGATATTGATTGGTAATAAAACTAATAACTAAGTGAAAGTCCTGCCCCTCAAGCGAGGGGGTTGTTGGATTTCACCAGATCAATTTTTTTTTTTGGACTCACTTTTACCTCTTTGTGAAATTGAATGTTGTGCTATAAATAATGGACCCCTCTTATGATTGGTAGTAAAGTATACCAGTACAGCAATACTTAAGCACAATGGCTTGCACCCTTGTATAGTTGTTTTATGCGTCAAAATCTATGAACTTTTAGGCAAAATGTCCTTCTGGTACAATGGAGACATTATGCTATTTCATTCTACATAGTTAATCTTTATGTAATGGATGATCAGATGAAAGTCAACCTAATATGGTGCTTGCAAATGTTCCTAGACTTTGGTTCCAAATAAATATGATTCAGTTGCATTTATATAGGTAAGTGGGATACTAGTTTGTGAAGCAGGATGCATATTGGAGAATCTGGAATCTTTCTTGGAGAATGAAGGGTAATTTCTGTTATGTTAATTCTCAATTTCATTTGTAGTGTATGTAAATGCGTAAGTTTTTTTTTTTTTACTAATAATAGGTCATGTAGGTTTTGTGATGTATGAAATCTTATTACATTTTGGTGTGAAGAACCTTTCATTATTATTTTTACTTTGTGATCAGTCATCAAACATTGGCCTAGCTGAATATATTATTTATCAATATGGTTAAGGAAAAAAGCATATTGCTCCACGTATTGTGTTCTTTAGTGAATGTCTTGTTGTGTTAGCGTGTGGACTAAATTTCACGTTTTCATGCTGAAGGAAAAGTTTCTAAGATGATTCCTCATACTTCAACTGACTGTTCGTGATTTAGGTTTGTGATGCCTCTTGATTTGGGTGCAAAAGGAAGCTGTCAAATAGGTGGAAATGTTTCAACCAATGCTGGTGGTTTACGCTTGGTTCGTTATGGATCTCTGCATGGGAATGTTCTAGGTTATGTTACTGCTAGACTTATTCATGCTTAATCTTCCTTTTACTTTTTCTGGACTTCTATACAAGAAACAATAAGAACCAAGTATTGTCCCGCTCTAGGCGAGGTCTGGGGAGGTCAAAGATGTACACAGCCTTACCCCTTACCTATCAAAAATGAGAAATACAGAAGCTGTTTCCAGAAGACCCATTCAAACATTTCCTAACTTCTATATGTTTACCATCTTTACAAGTAGAAAGCGAAAATAGGGTTTGTGGAATATCTTGTAAAACTGAAATTGCATTTGACTAGCTATGAATAATGACAATGACAAATTCTGAAGTATAACTTGATATCATCTAATCCTCAAATGCCTAACTCTAAGGATGTCTAGACATAATCACAATATTTAGAAGCTCCATCTCACTTAGCATCTCAAGTTTTAAATCCTTTTCCCCTCCGCTTCCAACAAAAAAGGTTGCATTCCAACAACAACATCATTACCCCGATGCGTACAAAAGAGCCTCCCACCCAAGCGGGGTAGGGAGGGAAGAGGGGGGGGGGGGGTTTGGGCTGTACGCAACCTTAGGTTGTTTCTAACTGACTATTGAGTTGAAGTGCACCAACCATTTGGTGCTTCACTAAAAGAAACGTAAAGGGTTATATGAGCCGTTTTGATTAGTCCAATATATTCCGAAACCAAGGAACAATAATTCTTGGGCTCTAAATTGACAAAAGAAGCTGCTTAGATTGACTTTTAGATAAAATTATACTCTCCTTGGATAGAGTGGCATTTATTACGACGAGATGAATGATGCATGAAGATTTTTCTAGTGCACTGGGAAGAAAAAGGTGGTGATTGAATCTAGAAATAAAGTGGGGAGATCAGACTAAGAAGATCAATTTTAGGGAAGTATATGTCTTCACACCAAGAAAATTGCTTCACGGATGTGCCTAATGCAGGGAAAGATTTTGTCTAGTGGTTCTTGTCGACTTAGCAAATCTGAGAAAGCTGGGATTTGAAAAAAAAAGTTATTTTAGGTCTTGGATACAATATCCTCCATAGACTTCATCTGCTAATAAAGTTGATATCCAGAAGTGAGGTACCATGTGCCTTGAGTATTTCCTGCATGTGTTACCATTTTCATTTTTAATACTTTTTCTTTTTGGTTTGAAAGGAGAGCACAAAGTTATGTAGTTTAGCAAAATGTTCACTTCTAGTTTTTCTTCTTTTGCTGTCATTTTAAAATTCTGATTGTAAAGGTGATGGTTCAGCTTCTCACATAGGGTTTATGCCGAACTTCTTGTGTAGGGCTTGAAGCTGTCTTAGCTGACGGTACTGTGATGGACATGCTAGGGACCTTACGTAAAGATAACACTGGGTATGACTTGAAGCATTTGTTTATAGGTTTGTGGTAAACTTTTGGTATTTAGTGGGTTGTTGCAAATCAAAATAGGTGTAGACTAAGTTGTCTTTTTACTGATTGGAAGTAAGTGTGATTGCTCTTCTCCGGGTGCAGGTAGCGAAGGATCATTGGGTATTGTGACAAAAGTTTCTATACTTACTCCTCCAAAGCTGTCCGCTACTAATATTGCTTTCTTGGCATGCAATGACTATTTCAGCTGTCAGGTAGCTAACTTGTACCACAATTGAAAGTCATTGACCTATTATCATGTTTCCTGGCTCTCATAAGCATTCATAATAGTTTTCTTTTACTGAAAACTCACATATCTAATTATGATTGGCTTTTTTGAGTAGTCTGGCAGCTTTATTTGCATCCAATCTTTAATGAAGGTTATCTACAACTTCTCTGTTTTAATCTCATCTGAGCTGGGTCTAATCTGAAATTGGAAACTGTACAGAACTTTTTTTAGGGTTAATTGCTTGTTTGAAGCTTTTCAGAAAAGTATGGAGTTATGTACTACATTCAAATATGAAAAGTTTTTAAAACCTAAATGTTTGAAAATATTGAGATTTTTTTTTTCTTTTTTTTTTTCATATTGGAGTTGGGGGTATTAAGAAACTTAAGTCTGAGACCTGAAACTGTTTTGCCCAACTCCTGCCAACTGATTTACGAGTAAAGCTGAAGTAGCTAAACAGGTATTCAAGTAGTTTGAATTTTACAGCCTGACCAATTCACCTTGCTTCATCTAACAATCCTTTTGGGTTTTAGTATTCCCTGAGGAGGTTTTTCTCTTTATCTAGAGAAATAGAGTTACAGTTGAGTAATTTACAGAACCGATTCATTGGATATTTTATCCTTTTCTAAGTTAAGTTATGCTTTTAAGTCTAAGCGGTTGACACGGACACCTAATGTTTCTCCATGTATGATTCAGTATGAAAAGTGAACTAAATAATAGTGTTTTGCTTATTTATCTTGCTCACAGAAACTTCTACTGGAAGCCCGGAGGAAACTTGGAGAGGTTTTATCTGCATTTGAATTTCTGGATAGCAGTGCGATGGATTTGGTAAGATTTTGTCTTGATATATAAATGAATTTACGCTATGTCACATCTGGCTGGGCTTTCAACTACAAACTATGCTGTAAAACTATTTTAAAGAATTATACAAGAAACTCCCTTATCTGGTTTTGATGCGTTTTCTTAGATTGTTCTCTCATTATCTGGAGTTTGTCAAAAATGGTTAAGGCTCTAAACTGTGTAAGTTTGTTTTCGTGATGTGTAATTCTCAAATTGAATTGGTCATGTGGTCCTTTATGGATTGGGTATTATCAGACCTAGAAAGACAATTTGATAAATCGAGATGGTAATTTTAGGTCATGTACAAAATCTTAAGAATTTTCTTCCTAATCTTGACTTGCTGCAGTTGCACTTTCAGTGATGCTTCTCTGAAATTACAGATATCTGTATTATAAGTGATATAACTTACGTTTACAAAAAGAGCGGATGATGGGTTGGTTACTTAATGCGTGATTATGCTGCTTTCTTCTAAATTGGTGAAATACATTGGTTAGATGCTTCAGGTCTGGACATTGCATGACTAATTCACTCTATTAGATTATCAGGCTATACATCTTTTCAACATACAATCTTAGAGGGGGAAACATACAGAGGTTTGATAGACCCAAACAACTTATTTCATGGCAACCAAGGGGAAACAGCTTGGCCTCTGTTGATTCATTGGTGTTTGAATATATTACTCTATGAACCTTGTATCCCTTCTAGATTAGTGAGGAAGAGGCTGCATACATCTTCGATCTCCCTAGACCTCACCCGTATTGAAATCGTTGTCGGTTCTATTCTTATTTGTGAACATGATACTATTGGGCTTGTGATTTCTGTCCGACTGTCCCCCTCCTATCTCCTGAGCCGTGGTGAGTCCTTCCTCAAATCACAAGATCTTCTATGTATCCCATGATTTTAATTTTAATTAGTGTACACGTAATATCTAATCTTATTTATGCTTTCTCGATATTCCTTTTTGATCCTGTCTTCAGTAGGCACTTTATGTTTACTATCATCACTTTCCTTATTGGTGGGATAGATAAGGTTTTGACTGGAACCTAAGTTACTGTCTCACGAAGAAAAGCTGGATGTATACTCAGTAATTAGTTGACTAACAATTAGATTGTCAACAAAACCTGCGCATCATTCTTCCAATTATCTTATCTACCCATAAGTGAAGTGTAAATTAGTTGCTCATAGGTAGTACTTCGATTAGTAAAGGAACACATTCTAATTAAGCAATTTTATGTTCCCCTTGACGATTAAAGTATGGATTTTTTCTTTTTTCTCTGAGGGGTGGGGGTTGAACTTTTAAATATAGATTCATTCCACTGATTTATCTACCTGATAAAGCCAGATCAGTTGATTGAAATTTGGACATCGCATGCCAGCGAGTAAATATTGACAACCCTGGGATAGACATCTATTGGAAAACCAAGTAGCTCATGTATATTATCTAGCTACATCACTCTGTTATCTCCTACTCACCTCTTGTTATAGGCAGTGGTAGTTCCTTCAAGACAAAATGTAAAATGCATCCTTTATTTTCTCCTCTCATCTAGTTAGTTAATCTTAGTTGCACCTCTATACAAGAAAGCTTGGCTATGTCTTTCTAAGTGATTTGTGTTTTTAGAGATTCGGTTTGGTTTAAGACATGCTTGTTTTATATTTGTTTCATAATTTAGGGTACCTGCCATGGATGTGTTGTTTTTTACCAGTGATCTGATGTTGTTCATTGAGATACAAATGGCTTGTTTTTATTGTGCAACAGGTTTTAAATCATTTAGATGGAGCAAGAAACCCATTGCCGCCTGTCATACACAACTTTTATGTGTTGATTGAGACAACAGGAAGTGATGAATCCTATGATAGGTAAGTACCGTCTGGATTATTGTACTGTTCACTGATTTGCTGTTGATTCTGTGTTCAATAGAGCAGCAAATAGATGCTGATAATGGGGATGTATGTTGGTGTTGAGGTGGATCAAATTTCTCGTTCATTGTATATAATGAATAGACTTCTATCCAATCATTTTATCCTTATATGTATATTACCACTGATCGAAGCGCTCAACATGTCAGATTATTGATCTCCAACCTGTAAATATAAATTTGCCAGTGTCAGATTCAATATGGCATTAATTTCTATGCGTCAGGAAACCAAGCTGATAAGCAAGCATCCCTAGTAAGTCTGTTGCCTGTTCAGTTGTGGCTAAGCTGGCATGAAGCCCAAAATGTTCAGGTCTTGTCTGAATTTTTTTATTTTCAATTGCATGCATCAAATTCCTTGTGTGCTTCAAAAGGACACAATTTGATGAAAGTCCTGTTTCATTTCTTTTTTCAACTGTATGTTGGTGTTGAGGTAGATCAATAGGACTTTCTGTATTTTTCTTTTCCTTTTTGTTTGCTGAAACTTCAATCTGACCAGACATACTCCTGGGTTATTCTTATTTATTTTGAAATCTATATAGGTGCATTGTGATTGGTGATATTGATATGTCTAAATATTTGATGATGCTTATGTGTCCAGAGAGAAGCTTGAGAGCTTCTTGTTTCACTCGATGGAATGTGGTTTGATAGCTGATGGTACCATTGCGCAAGACATTAATCAAGCATCTTCCTTTTGGCGTATCCGTGAGGTTTTAGACTTGTCTCCTACTTCTTTCGTTTCTTGCAAATGATTCATAATTGTTCATTCATATGTGTGCTCCATGATATGGGTTTATCTTATAGTTTTTGGAGATAGATGTATCTTCTACAGTATTAGATTGTCTAAATATGGGGTTCTTGGTTGTCTAATTCTGTGAGTATATAGTAAAATTTGACTAATGATTGCAACCTAACAACACCTTTCAACATCTATTTATGACTTGTTGGAAATTGATTTACACCTGCATCGCTTATTTATCCGTCAATGATATAGCGGTTGTCAAAGCTGTTCTGGATTTCTTTTTTTCTATATCTTTGTTGAATCAGGCGTTTGTTTTTGTGTTATCCATGTCAATGGTTCTACTTTTCTGTAGATATATACATAACTCTCAAATCTAATTGTAATCTCACATGCTTCAGGGTCTACCAGAAGCTTTAATGAAGTCTGGGGCCGTATACAAGTATGATTTATCTATTCCTTTGGACAAGATGTATGATCTTGTTGAGGAAATGCGAACACGCCTTGGTAAACACCTCTCTGAGTCCTGTTCTATAGGCAACTGGGACACGAGAATATAAAATGGAGATTTCAGGCTTTTTTATTCTTATTGTAAAGGTGGTATAAACAGAGTAGATATCATTGAATAGTAACTAATGACTGCAAAATTTGACTTCCCATCTTCGACCATCTGTCAGATATCTTGTGGTTTCCTTTTTTCTTTGGGTTCATGGTCTGTTCATTATCTTATGGTTTATTAAGTGTTTGTGAGGTTTGTGTCTACCTCACCATTTTGTTGAAGCCTTTGATGTGGAAATTCAGCTACCCTCGGACTGCTATACTGTTAATGAAGTTCATCTTCATCTCCCCGACTTAACAATTTTGACAAAGCAATCTATGTGGAAGTCTAGGCTTCTCTCTTCTCTGTCTTACCATAAGCTTGATCCCTTTGTAGGTCATCCAGCCAAAGTTGTGGGATATGGCCACCTAGGAGATAGCAACTTGCACCTCAATATAACATCTCCTCAATATGATGATGCTGTAAGTTCTTTTGTGTAGGAAGGGATAAACATTAAACAGTATACTGAATATTGTTTCTCAGATTAGTCCAATCTTTGCAGATTTTAGCACAAATTGAGCCATTTGTCTATGAGTGGACATCTAAACACCGTGGGAGTATAAGTGCTGAGCACGGTCTTGGACTGATGAAAGCGAATAAGATCCACTACAGCAAGTCTCCTGAAGTGGTAAGGATTAGTTTTTTTCTCTTTGGGGTGTGAATACATATGAGCTCATTAGTTTTTCAGAAAAAGGGAGTCTCAACTAGTCAACTGTAATATTTTGTAGTTTGTACTGGTTGATTCTTTTTAGTATGATCCTTAGTTCTTCGTGGAATTTAAATGGATCCAGTGGGGTGAAGCAAATCTTCACCTTTTCTGCATCCTGTGTCCTACTTTTCTGGAATCACCCCCCCCCCCCCCCCCCCCCCCCCCCCCCCCCCTCCTCTTCTTTTTTGTAATAGGTCTTGACACCAGCGTGAACCTTCTGTCATGTGTAAATACTGGATATAGTTTCTGGGGATTGAAAGTCCAAACTCCAGCATTTTGTGCTATCCTAAGTGACCTCGTTAGTATTGTTTTGGCATGTTTTGCAATTATGAAGGTCTTCCCTTTGCTTTCAGTATAAGGTAATTAGCTGATATTAACCTGGAACCTAACTCCTGATCTTACATGAGCCTTCCTTAAGTAGACAATTAGGGAGCGTGACTGCTAAGTTTGAACTAGGGTGGATTGCCTGGTAGGTTTGTGGCTGCTAGCTAGATTGTAAGGCAGCAAAGAAGCCATCAGAAAGCAGACCAACTGCTTATTGCTCATTGGCTGCAGTTGCTGAAGTATGAGTATTATATTTCTTGCTACCCTTGTGCGTTTGTGTTGATGCTTCTTCACAATAACTTGATTTAAAAAGTTTAGTTCTTGAGTCCTTGACTATATAACATTAAAGAAGATATTCGACCTGATAACAGTAAACTTTTTATGCCAATTGCCATAAAGGAGATGAAGCTGATGTTTTATTGTTTTTACAGTATCGGTGGTGATCAATTTTTTTCAATTTCAACTGTGTCTCTGTGGATCCATAATTTGTCATAATTTGACACTGAATTGGCTATCTGTCTGAAACTGTGTAAAATTGGGCACAGGTTCAATTAATGGTCTCAATCAAGAAGTTGATGGACCCAAATGGCATACTTAACCCATACAAGGTTCTTCCGCATTCTCTCAGCACCGACAACTGAGGTAAGGTGCAATAAGAATTGAGGTAAGGTGCAATAAGAATATCTTTGTTCATTTGACCCCCGATAGGATAGAAACAGACTGATCTACTTATATTATGGTGTTCATTCAGAGGTTGTTTGGAAATGAGGACATTTGTTGTCAAAGATGATGTTGATTGCTGGGTAAGGAACAAGCAAGCAAATGTAGAACTTTATTAACTGTTTGATCAAGAGAAACAAGGAACTCACAAATGCATACATGGGGAATGATGTTGATAATAAACTAAGAGCAAGTCAGGGGGGAAGGGATGCTTGTATTACATCCTCCATGTCTTCCCCCTACCCCCACTCCTGTTGTAAATAGAAGTTAGCCATACTTTGGCAGACACAGTTTCCCCTCTTGTTGTAATATAAGCATGACATGGTATCATGGTAACTGGATTCTCTTGATAATATTGTCCATGGTGCTTCATCCGCACACAATCTTGGGTTTCTCTTACTAAATATATATAAGCTCTTTCTTTCTGAAGTACATACTCCTATATGCCTCACAGCCTCATTGGCAGTCCAATCTAGTGGCATAGTGTGTGGTGTAAATGTCTAATACTTTGTACATATTATTCGAAGACTCTATAGGGGCGCTCCATGGACAACTCATTATCATGCTAAAATTCATTAAGAGTTATTCATAATCGTGGCCATGTAAAAGCAGTAGAATATATGCTAGTGGCTGATTCGTCAAGCAGACAAACAAGCGAAGAGATGAGCATCTGCATGGTTGTAAACTTTCCAGGGTAGTTAGACAATGCTGATTCCCCTTTTTATTATGAGGTGTGGTTTTCTGACGAGTAGAGAAAGGAGGGAATCGGGTTTGCTGACAATATGTTAAAGATGATTCTTTTTCTTTGAGCGTGTCTCACATACAGTCTACTAGGGGTGAGCAAAATATTCGGGTACCCGCATTTGGACCCGGAACCGCTTGGAACCGGCGGTTCCGGAACCGGAACCGGTTGTAGCGGTTCCGGTTCCGGTTCCCAAAAGTTAGGAACCGGTTGAAGCGGTTCCGGTTCCGGTTCTCAATTTTTAGGAACCGGAACCGGTCGGGTACCCGGAA
>CAAKMY010078392.1:0-15891 GCA_901111285.1 Corrigiola litoralis | reverse complement strand
TATGGGAGTGTAAAAATCAGTCCCCCCTCTGAAGTGACTAATGTTGTTACTTTGATATGGTTGCAGTTGACGCTATCTGGACTACTTAATTTCATAGACGGGCTTTGGTCGAGCTGTGGGGATGAAAGGATCATAGTCTTCACTACAAACCACAAGGAAAAGCTTGATCCTGCTCTGCTACGCCCTGGCCGAATGGACATGCACATTCACATGTCTTATTTAACAGTCCCAAGTTTTAGGATCTTAGTCTCAAACTACTTACAAATCAATGGCGAACACCGGCTTTTTGGGGAGATCGACAGGCTGATCGAGAGCATCAATGTGACACCAGCTCAAGTGGCCGAGGAGCTAATGAGGTCCGATGATGTTGATGAGGCTCTTGAGGGAGTTCTTAAGATGCTTATGAAGAAGGAGATGATGGACAACAACGAGATAGTCCTAAATGAAGGAGTCGATGGCACTATTGATCAATGTCATGAAGGCGAAAATGTAGCAACCTGATTATTGAAGGAGAGTTCATCTTGGATTTATAGATGATGTAAGGACTAAGGACTTTGGTTGTTAGATGCAATTTCATAAACCTTTGTGAAATTAGAGGTTAGAATATGGTGTTCTGCTTTGCTGTTTTTAAGAAGCTAGCACGATTAATGTTATAAGTTTATCAGATAATCATAATACTAGTTGGAAAATTTACTATTGATATAAGATATGATAATTATTGCGTTTTTTTTTTTTTAAGGTGGTTTTACACTGTCGTAATCAATGAATTAGAGAGGATAGAGAAAAAGAAACTGCACGACTCTGATTACACTTTTACCATGGGCCAATGAGAGAAAGAAAACCAGTTTGCAACCCAATCAACCAGCCTCATGGTCATGGCCCATTGGAGTCAATGTCAATATCAGAAATCTCCGATTGGTCCGTTCTCATAGTACAAGGGCTTATGTGATTATTTCGATATGATTCGCACATAAACAAATTCCAGTGTATGTCGTCTTATGGTCTTATTCATGATTGCAACATGGTAATAATCCAAAAATGAATGGTACATCGAAAGAGAATCTCCTCGGATAAAAAACTAGAAGTGGTAAACGGGTCTTAGGTCGGTATAGTAGCGAATTAGCCATGATAGGTACATAATTGCTATGTAAAAAAAGTATAATGATAGGGGTCACGAAATTTCCACTCATATTACACTATACATTTCCCCTTTTTCTACTCTTTCTTTTTGGAAGGGGTCATCCATTTGCCCAACTATACAAGCTACATTACTGAATCACTGTATAACAGCTATCCAACAAAAGTTACATGTGGATATAGTAGTTAGGTGTATTTGAGTAGTACTGTACTTTTTTGAGTTTGATTAAAGACTTTAAAGTTAAATTTATGTATGTTTAACTTTTAACTTTTAAGCACCATGAACTCTTGATCACCGTCGTCGTTCCCATAAATTTCTTATCAGGTGGAGTTTAGTTGAAGTCTATGTCAAGTCGGCTTGAAATTAAGTGTTAAAGAGGTCTTAAGTCGTTGCAATTAGGTGTATTACTATGCAACTCATTTTTTTTTTATCTTTTTGAAATTTTCTGTGCAACTCTTATACTGAAACAGTGTAAAATGACATATCCTTAGTTGCTGAGTTATCCAGCAGAACTCCTAATTTTGGCTTCGACAAAAGAATTTAAAAAAACTCCAATTTTGTTGTCTGCACTCTGCTTCTGATTCAATAAAGTGCACTCTGCACGCTCTGATTAATCATCTGAACACTCAACATAAAGCAAATGAGGTAGTAGTTCTTGCCATAAAATGAAAATCTCTGCCTCTCATTTTCTCTCTTTCTTCTTCTGTGTCTCTCCCTCTCATGCTTCTTGTTGATAAAAACACAGACTGGTAAAGCCAAGAGTGGGCTTTGAAAACCCAAGGTAAGTTCTCTGCCACTTCAGATTATAACAAACTTTGAGCTTTTTGCACTTCCACACTTACTACTTACTAGACAGTTACTCATTTGCTCTCCCTTTACAATGGTTACCAGCAGCAGCATATCTACAAATTGATGTTAGATTGTTTAGCACATTGCTAGTAGTAGTGAGCTATGAATTTTACTACCCTGAAAAATGAAGACTACTGCATGTTTGGTTAAGGAATTATATTGAACATGCTTTCTCTACAGTAAATGTATGTCCTACTACGATTGTGTAGGGTCTTTTATTTCACAACATCGTACAAGTAAAGGAAAAGGGAGAGAGTGATAATTAGTTAATTACTACTTTTATGTTCATAGAAGTCAGGTCAACTTAAAGTTTATGGGATTGTATAGAGCATATCTTAGATTAAACTTAAATGCATGTATAAGGTTTTGTATATGCAAAATTGCAAATGCACCAAAAGATAAGTTTGTGAGTAAGGGAGTACGAAGTATTAGGAACAGGACTTTTTAGCTTTCAAAAGTTAACTGAGCTAAAGTGACTATCAACTTTTCAAGTATTCACTTTGTCACTGTTAGGAAGTTTGACTAGAGAAGTGCAAGCAAGTGAGAACAACCCAAAATATGGCTCCCGCAATAATTTTTGGGGAGATCAAAAGATGTACACAACCTTAGTACCTTACCATGAGCTAATCTTCGATTATTAGTGGAGGTTGTACCTTCTGAATATAAATTATACTTATGGCGAAAAGGTGTGGCAACTGGCAAGTGCATAAGAGATAGTAACTTGTTTTGGTCACAATGTAAAATTAGAGGGAGGGAGTATAATCAAAGTTTTAAGGTTTAAAAGAGTACTGCTTCTGCCGTGGTAACTGCAGTGCACGAACACTTAAATCAGATAAGAGGAAGTAGCTCATTGATTGCCCTATGGTTGACTCAATATGGATCATCTATTAATGTCCTGCTAGATTATTGCACAAACACTTAATTGTTGACATCTTGACCTTGAAACCAGATCGAGGTTGGCAGTCATGAATCCTTTGCTAGGAGCAGCAGCAGCCATGCCAAGCTTTTCAGCATCATCATTATTCTCCGTCTATGCCTCATTAACAGCCTTTGTCACATTAATCCAGCAATTCTACTATCAGTTTGTTCCATCACAAGTACGCATCTTCATTAGCCAGAAGCTAAAAGAATGGTTCGCAAAGGCTAGGCCTTCTTCTGAACTATCCACCCTCATCATTGAGCAATATCAGGATGACAGTCATCACCCGCACAACCAAGTGTATCACGCTTGTGAGGCTTATCTCGCCAGCAAGCCTAAATCTGCCTCTAGTCGGCTGAAGGTTAGCAGAACGAGCAAGAAGTCTGACATATCCTTCAAATTAGCCGAGGGTGAGACATACTCCGAACATTTTGAGGACGTGGAGATCCGCTGGAGTCTCATTTTCAACGATGCTTCCGATAACGCAGCACAAGGTCAGACTAATAGGTCCTTTCCAGCCCGGCCTGGGAGCAAGTATTTTGAAATTTCTTTCGATCGTGACCATAAGGATAAGGTCTATGAATCTTACTTGCCTTTCATACTAAAATACTATGATGAAATGGTTGAGAAGAAGAAGGACTTGAAGCTATTCAGCCTACAGTATAACAATGTAAAACTTGACTGGAGAGGAGTCGTCTTTAAACACCCATTTACTTTTGATGTCCTCGCTATGGAACCAGAGGTTAAAAGGGCTTTGATTGATGATCTGGATAGGTTTATAAAGAGGAGGGAGTTCTACAAAAAGGTGGGGAGGGCTTGGAAGCGAGGATACTTGTTGTATGGGCCTCCTGGAACAGGGAAATCAAGCTTGATAGCAGCCATGGCTAACTACCTCAGATTTGACATCTATGATTTGCAGCTTTCCTCTGTACTTAATGATACAGAATTAAGAACAGTCTTGCTTTCAACACAGAACAAGTCCATACTCGTGGTCGAAGACATTGACTGCAGCTTGGGGCTGGCAGCACGTCAAGTGCAACCACTTGCAGAAGGGAAGAATACAACGAACAACGACATAGATGCAGGTTCAAAGGTATGTGCCAAAACAAAGGCATATCTTTGTATTTATATAATATTACCGAGTCTGTGACACTCCCTTTTAAATGCAGATATCATTGTCAGGACTGCTGAACTTCATTGATGGCTTGTGGTCTACCTGCGGAGATGAACGTATTTTCATCTTCACCACCAATCATAAGGACAAGCTAGATCCTGCTCTGTTGCGGCCAGGACGTATGGATATGCACATGCACATGTCGTACTTAACCATGCCTAGTTTCAGGGTCCTTGCTTCCAGTTACCTCAACAATCTGGAGGAGCATCATCTTTTCAGGGAGATTGAAGAGCTTATCCAAGCTACAAAAGTGACTCCGGCTCAAGTTGCCGAGGAGCTGATAAGAAGTGATGATGCTGACATTGCTCTTTCTGGTCTTGTTAAAATGCTGAAAGAGAAGAAATTAAATCAGAGCGAAGTTAAAAGTAGCTCAGACAGCAGAAAAAAGAAAATGATGAAGGTGCTCAAGGGTATTTAACCAATGGGGTAGATCTAATATATAACGGAACTTCTACTGACTAGATGTCTTCGACATTTATCATCAAAACTGCGTCAGTCTCAATCTTCAGTAACTTCACAGTTCAGAGGAATTAGAGATGACAAGGTGCGTTATTAGTTTATTACCAAGTCTAGAACAAAATGGTTGTCATTGATCTGTTTCAACTGTAAAACAAATGTTAAAAGACAAGCACCTTAGCAACCGTCGTCTTCTAATTTATGCCCTTCATTTCCTTGACTGTTTACGATTGGATACTAACAATTTTGAGTTAGTTATCATCAAATCGCAAGGGCACTGACTACAAGAGCTGCTCTACTCCACCTAACAGCAGGGAGCTTCGAACTAGGACGCCAAACGCCCAAACCACTTTGAGAAGATGAAAAATGGAAAAGAGGCTAAAGCTATAGAACCCTTGTCAGAAGAAAAGCTCGAAAATGTTGATGAAGTGAAGAGTGTCGATAATCTAGAAACTAAACAATCCTTGTAAATGTGATGTAATTGACTGACTATTAATCAATAGAATGAATTGAGTTGTCTTAGCCCCAAGCTTCTACTAGCTTAATTTGATGGAATGGATGAATTTCTTCCTGGGTACAATGCTTAAACTTACTGAAAATCACTTTTTTTATGATCACGTTCATCTATTCAACATTCAATCGGCGATGCTCTCCTGTATTTAGCTTAGGGGAGGTTCTATACGAAAAAACATTAAACAACGGGAGCATTATGCTAGCATCCATATACGGAATAGTACTATGTAATTCAGTAGGTGACCCTAACGGATAACCCCAGCAAACCTAAATCATAGACAGTATAGGACCCATTGTCGTTTGATCTTTGGTCTACATTTTGGACATAAATATTGTCCTACAACGAGCGTATGTGAAATTGTGAATGTGAGTGACCAAGCATTTTGCCTCTCCGTCATGAATATGGTATGTTTTTTTCGGTTCATATGAATCACAAATGACACTAATATATGATTGCAAAGGGGTAAGGGGGTTCAAACATGTGATTTAACATTCACAACACCTCGGTCTTACCATTAGATTGAAGAAGCCTAATTGGCTCATGAATATGATATGTGAATGTGTATCAATTGAGTTTGTCTACATCCTATATACACATGTGGGCGATGTGATAAATGCGCACTGAAAACACACTTACTTCCATGAATGTACCATGCCTAAAAGTAAGAACCGAAAATTGGATGGTAGTCAACCTTGATAAAATTATATAGAGTTTCCAAGTAAATTCGCAGAGTCTAATGCAACATACTATCTTAATTCTCAAGTTGAGCATTAGAAGCAAATTTGTAAGCGACTTTCTACAAAATTTCTAAAAATGAAACCGCAAATGCATATGCTTTTCTACCATTGCAAAACAGGAAGCTCTGTATGTAAACACAATGGGTCTACCTCACCAAAAGCTGTTTAAACTTACTCTTGCGTGAAAATCATCATTGATTCCTTCCCTAATCTCCAATCAAATCAATTCGCAGAGGCTTCTAGGGAAGGTTTAGTTTGGGAAAAGATCAGAAAGGGATTATCCTTTCAAATATAAATCTGTTCAGATTCTTAATCGTGTTAGGAGCGTGTTAGATTGCAATTTTTTTTTATTTTTTTAATGTATTGATGTAGTGTTTGTGCCAGTTACATTTGACTAAGTTTCACTAAATCTTCCTTCAACTTTCTGCTCCTCAATCTGGAATTCCGGATCTTCCTCCTTGTTTTTCTTATCCTTCTCTCCAATCCCTTGAAACTTAGCCCATGAAATTATTGTCACATCCCTCTAGGAAAAACCTACAAAAAATTTGTGACAACCTCTAGGAAAAGCCCTTGAAATTATTGAACTACTTTCAAGGTATGAATACGATTATGAGAGACAACCTTTCTGTAGCAGCATTGTTCTCATTCTATGCATCTGTGTCAGCCTTCATAGCACTTCTCCAATGAGCATACATTCAGTTCGCACCCCAACAAGTGAGGGACTACATTACCCAAACACTCAAGAGAAATGGTTCGACGAGTCAAGAACATCTTCTTCCATGTCCACCTTAATCGTCGAGAAAGAAAACGAAGAGGGATATTACTACTCTAACCAAGTCTTTGAAGCCTGTGAAAAGTAAATGCCTCGAGGTAAGCCGACAAAGCGTCGATTGGTGATATTCTTAACTATAGTTTAGCACAGGGAGAGCAATTCAAAGAAATCTTTGGGGGTATTGAATATACGTGGAGCTATATATGTAATCTCAGGTATATATATGCTGTACTCATAGCATCTCCTAGATAGAAACATAAATTAATTCTACTGAATACTGATGTCAATGTACACTGTTGTCGTAGCCTTCTAAATAAAGCTTACCATGATCCTTTTCCTCTTTTTCTGTTTTTTGTTTTTCGCTTTAAATGCAGATATCTCTATCAGGGCAGCTCAAATTTCTTGACGGGTTGTGGTCAAGTTGTGGAGATGCGAGGATCATATTTTCACCACCAATCAGAAGGTGAAGCTGGACCCGGCATTGCTACGGCCAGGGCGCATGGATATGCATATACACATGTCCTACTTGACCATGCCTGGTTTTAGGATCCTGGCCTCTAATTACCTTGGACATTGGCCTGGATGATGAGCATCCCCTCTTTAGAGATGTTGAGACGCTTATTTAGCTTGTGAATGTGACCGCAGCACAAGTTGCTGAGGAGATGATGTAAAGCAATGATGCTGAGTCTGCACTTCGATCTAAGAGATGTCGAGTTGCTCAAGAAGAAGAAAACTGAAACAAAAAACAATGTACCAAGTGAAGTTTTGTGTGAGACCAAGATTGTTTCAGATGTGAAAGAGGGGAATGCTGTAAATGGTTTCAAAGGCTTATGCAATGGTAATGGTAATTGACTAAAATAGGAGGAATTTGTATTAGCCTTAAGCCTGTACTATTTTTTTTTTTTGAGGGAAGCCTTAAGCCTGTACTAGTACTAGCGTAACTGGAGAAAAGAGAGTCTATCTTCCTGTTTACATCGCTTAAAGGGTCTCAGAAGTGATTTGGTGGTCATAACCTTGTCATATTAACACCCTTCGACTAACTTACATTTCCAAGAGGACATCTTTCTAATAAATGTAAGTTTATCCAGTGGGCTATGGAGAACTTAATCCCCGCACACAAGTACAGAAAATCTCCGATCCCCTCAATTAGGCATTTCATAGACCAAGTTTGGTAAAAATAAAGCCATTTTTTCTTCCTCTTTTATAGTAGCTACCTGACTAGCATGCCACCAAACTATCTATACGCAAAATCCGCCTCAATTCCACTCTTATTTGACTCAAATGCAACAAATGCAATTGGAGCACATGCATCCGACCTTTACTCTTTCACATTAAACAAATAAGAACGATTCTCTAATAGAAATTTTAAGATGATCGTATCTCATTGTGAGACGATTATGCCTCCCATCCTCGAACAATATCCTAGACATTACATGAAACGTTTTCTGATGAGACGATCTCATAACAAATCAGTTAATTCTGTTATCTTGACCAATCATGTTCGACTTAACCCAAGCCTGATCTTCGCCATTAGACCCGCTTCACAAGATTAAGTACGGTGCTTGCAGTGTAGTGTGTTGACCAAATCATGTTAGACTACGAAGTTATGCTATAGTACAAAAATATAAGAAAAGAACCGTTAGTTTGCTCCAAAAAGAAGTTGCTTAAGCGCGGTATAATTTGGTAGGCAATTTTTTTCCGAACAGTACGCTTAACCATACACCATGCAAAAGTCGTATGTATATTTTGCCATTCTCTCTGTTTCTCTTCTGTTACCATGGAGAGAGAGGAAGCTGTTGGGATTTCGTCAAAATCTCTCTCCTCGACATTTTCGGACGTCTACACTCCTCTCTCTCTCCTCTGTCTAACCCATTTTGCTTTTTTATTTTTTGCCAGGTGATCCTTCTCTTTCTCTATCTATACAACTCTATTATTGCACCCAAAAATCTGCATGTTCTTATTATTGTTCATCCTATCATTTGCACATTCTTTTTTCAGGAAAATGACTTAGATTCTTAGAAGCCGTTCCATTTTGTTGTACATATAGCTAGTACGTAATAATTTTCCTGTCTCTTTAGCTCAATAATTATATGTTACATCATCATCATATGTTACATATTAGGTGTTGTGATATGGCTTGTAGTTAGATTGTTTTGTGTTGTATTGGGTCATTTATTTAATACCGAGTGTAATTAATTTCATGTTGGCTGTTATATGATGGCACAATAATGGAAGTGTGTGATTATTTTGACTTGTTGTTATTAAGCTTTGTTTGTATAATTTTTTTGTAATGCAGGCATTATTGTAGCGGCTTCTCTCAATCTATCTGTATTTCTTAGCACCTTTGGATAATCCTCCTCTTCTTCTCTTCTTCCTCCTGGATTAATCATCATTTTAGCACCATGGCGGATGCTCAGGCTGCTAACAAAGGTAACATTTTCTTGAATTAGCTTCATTTTTATTGTTTTGCTTTTGAAAAAAAAAGGTGGAATGAGGATTCGAACCCCAGACTATTGCCTGAAAGGTTGGGAGGCATCCAAACTAGGATGAGCCTACTCCTCAGAATGGGGTTAACTGGATTCGAATGTGTGAACGGGGCGGACGGAGAAGTATTGAGGTTATTGGTGGTTGTTGTGGTGGTGATTGCGGGAATAAGGGTGTGGTTGTGAGGCCGCGGAAAGCAACAAAGATCATTATTTGCTCAAGGGTCTGCTTTCATGTTTAATATTTCAATGTTTAAGCTAGCCTCTTTGGATCATGAAAACATTACTGTGGTTTTATTATAGAATTTAATAGCATATATAGAAATTGAAGTATGGCATCATATGATTATTGAACAATACCAGCCCAAGTATACATCTACATTTACTGTCATGGGAAGATATAGAATATGGTGAACTGGAAAACCACTTGAAATTTAGGGCCTAGTGTTTTTGTAGATTTATGAGGTGCTATGAAGGCTCTTAAAACTTGAATCAATTCTGTCTTTTTGCTTCTGATGAAAATCTTTCCGTCTATTTGTACAATACATAGCTGGTGAGGTGGACAACTTGGATGATGAGAAGAAGACCGCCATGGGTTCTTTCAAAAAGAAGGCAATGAGTGCTTCTTCCAAGTTCAAGAGCTCATTCCAAAGGAGGAGGAGGAGCAGTAAAGTCATGTCTGTCGAGTTTTTGGATATTCATGATGCTGAGGAGTCACAGGTTGTTGAATCTTTTCGCCAAGTTCTTGTCGCGGAAGAGCTGTTGCCTTCAAAGTTTGATGATTATCACGTTATGCTCAGGTAAACTGCCTTTCTTTAGAATGTCTCTACTTCCCAGTTATATTTTGTCTCAAGCATTTAGCTGCCATGTGATCTACAATATTTTTCCTGCACCCACACAGAGGGAAATACTACTGGACCTTACTTAATTAGTTAAGAGCTTATTGAATTAATTGCTGTAGTAAAGCTCAGGTCTGGGATGCTGAAAAGATCTTCTGTATTGACATGAAGCTTGGTGGATTTTCAATTAAATAAGCACTTACTGAAGCAAGCATAGAACATAAATTGCAATTGGCCTGCAATATAAAACTTTACTGAAGGTCCAAAATTCTTTTGGATACCTCGCTGTGGTGTCTTACATTAGTATCTAAAACTTCATCTTTAAAAGGGTGTTTTGCATTGCACTTGAGTATCTTCCATTGTAGCAGCGCATATGATTCCTCCTGCTAATAAGCTTAGTAGTTTCAGACTTTCTGTATTGTGTTTATGATATAGTTTCAGCAGTAAATTCAGCAACATTCCTGTTATTAATTTGATATTTGATTGTTACACAGATTTTTAAAGGCCAGGAAATTTGATCTTGAGAAATCAAAACAAATGTGGACAGATATGCTGCAGTGGAGGAAAGAATTTGGTGCTGACACTATAACAGAGGTGCGTAAATATGAAGTTGTCGCATTGATGATAGAATCGTCTATTCTCTGCCTCCTTTTTGACAATCTCTTCCTTTTATGTTGATCAGGATTTTGATTTTCATGAAAAAAGTGAAGTCCTCGAGCATTATCCTCAGGGACATCATGGAGTAGATAAGGTTGGCCAACCTATTTACATAGAGCTTCTGGGCAAAGTAGATGCTACCAAGCTTATGCAAGCCACAACCTTGGACAGATATGTACAGTATCATGTAATGGAGTTTGAAAGGACCTTTGATGTTAAGTTTCCAGCTTGTTCAGTTGCTTCCAAGAAGCACATTGATCAGAGTACAACCATATTGGATGTGTCTGGAGTGGTATGTACATTATGTCCACTGAATGATGAAACTGACCTATTGTTGACTTGTTGAAATTATCTTATGAAAATTTGGCCTACTACCAGGCCTGTCAGGCTGTCGGCTGACCCTTTGTTTCTTCATCAACTTCTTGTTGTGCCTTTTGTGTCATTATTAGCTATTAGATCTTTGTTTAATTTAGTCCAGATTTAAATGATTGTCATAGGGACTTAAACAATTCAATAAGGCTGCAAGAGAACTTATTTCACGCCTTCAGAAAATTGACGGTGACAATTATCCTGAGGTATAGACAACTCATCCCTGCCTTTGTCAATGGACCAAAAATTCACTTATGGAAAATTTTTCTAATCAGATTCACAGATTTTGGACGTTTAATTGTCTGTTCAATTAATTTCCTTACTGCAGACCCTAAATCGTATGTTCATCATCAATGCCGGTTCTGGATTCAGACTTTTGTGGAATAGTGTCAAGGGTTTTCTTGACCCAAAGACCACAGCCAAGATATCAGTGAGCTTACATCACTTACCTTCATACAGCAGCTTCTGATCATAAATACAAAATCTGTAGCCTAACCTGCTATTTGACAGGTTCTTGGTAACAAGTACCAGAGCAAGTTGCTCGAAATAATAGACCCTGGGTAAGTCTTTCCACAACTTCTACTGTTTGCTTATAGGTCTCAGTCTGTGATAACTAGTTGGTCATCATTGTTCTGTATATATGATATTGCTATATAAACATAATCCTGAGTTAAATATGACATGGAACTGCTCTAATAGCTCTCTAATGTAGTTGTTGGATGGCATTTGAAATGTTTGTTTCTTTTGGACTTCAATCAGTGAGCTACCCGAGTTTCTGGGAGGTGCCTGCACTTGTGCTGACAAAGGAGGTTGCATGCGTTCTGACAAGGGGCCCTGGAAGGACCCTGAAATAATGAAGGTTCATAATCATTTTATCAGTGCTCGTACTACAATTAAACAGTTTGCTTGTTTTATATTGACCTGAGTTCATATACAAATAAGCTAACCTTAATTCTTTTTCGTCTGCAGTTAGTACAGCAAGGTGGAGCAATCTGTAAGCAAGGCACAAAACAATACGAGGAGAGAACAATAGTAGAGGACAGCGCTGCCATAAAGGTCAGATTTAGTACACAGACATCTAGCCGGCCTAGTCTTAATTTTTATTACTGAATTCTCTGTCGTCTTCCTCCATTGATTTCTACATTCTTTAACGTTATTGAACCTAAATACGGGTTGGCTGTTATGTAACTTGTGCAGAATGATGAAGACGCCCCAAAAGTAGATATCCAGCAAAGACAACTCCCTGCCATTACTGAAGAAGTAAGTATCCACCTGTTTGAAAGCAAACACGATCAAATAAGTCGTTGCAGGAAAAATAAATAAAGGCATCAGTCTTTACTAAACAGAGAAGAGTTTCGCTAAGTAAAGATGATCAAATGAAGGGGTAGAACTGTGTATCTTAGGACTGTGATAACATAACAGCTCTATATTGTTAGAAATTTTCATTTGGGAATGACAGCTTTGATCTCCATGCGCTCATGTTGCCAAGGCAGCGGCATGGTTTCCTCCACTGACAAAAAATTCTGAAACTTGTAGAAGTAGAAAAGAATGTACTGCCTCACTCCTTGCATCACTCCTTTTGGTGTGATTACAATCTTCACAGCCATTGTAGTTGTTTGCAAGTTTGACATAGGACAAATTTGGTTCAGTGGGACTCATTCATTATCAATGTGCAAAACAAGAAGAGCAACCATTAGTCCATTTTAGAAACAAGAAAACTTTGATGCTGTAAATTTCCATTGTGCTTAATCCTTTACCTTGCAATGAACCTGGCAGGCAACTAATATCCCAGCTAGCCCTGGAACTCTGGTGCCTGTGACCGCTAAACCTGCGCATAATTCTTGGCATAAGGTGGCTGATAATGACAAATATGCTCTAGTTAAAGGTGTGTGAGGATCCTACCAGCTACTTTTTTTCAGATGTTAGATGGATTTTCTATTTTATTAGACAAAAATCCTCTTATAAGATGTACTTTTCTGAAAGAAGCCCAGAATCTACATTATAAGATGGAGAGTCAATTTATTGTTTTCTTGAATTCTATCCAGTCTGCTTAGCAAAGCTCCTAAAGAGTAAAATGGTTAATATTAAGTGTATTTGTTGAAAACCTGGACCTACCTGAAGAAATTGAAACTGTATTGCCTCAATTTAGTAGCAAAATATAATTATGTGGGTTCTGCAATGAGAAACAGATTAAAGCTTCTTTCATGTATGGATAATGGATTTTGTTCACTGAATAGGAAACAAGCCAAAAAGAGGGAGACAAGAGTGAAACTAATGTTTGTAATTTGCAGCAGCTGATTGTTATAGCATACACAATGGTTTCAAGGCACCAGAAGGAATTAGCAATCAGATTGTTGCTGGTTTGATGACTTTTATTATGGGCATAGTCACAATGATCAGATTGACTCGAACCTTGCCGAGGAGGAGGATGAATAATTCTACAATGTATTCCTCTCAGATGTACTGTTTTGACCCAGTTAAAGGCCACGGCAATGAATTAGTTGTACCACCAGGCATATCAAACGATGAGTTCGTGACTGTTATGAAACGCATGGCAATGATGGAAGAGAAACTGATGGCGATTGGTAAATCTGATGCTATAACAGAGAAAGAGGAAATGGTTCAGGTTGCGACCACTCGAGTTGATGCTCTGGAGCAAGAGCTTACAGCAACTAAGAAGGTGACTGCTTCTCAGCATCGCTATCTATCTCAGAACAATCTAGATATCTCGCTCATTATTGTGATTATTGTTCTTGTTGATATGTATTCATATTTCTAACTTTTTTCATTAGGCCCTGGAAGATGCTTTGTCGAGACAAGAGGAACTCCTAGCCTTTATGGAGAAGAAAAAGAAGAAGAAGAAGGTGTTCGGCTGGTAAAAGAAGAATGCACCGACGAGATATGCCCACAGAAGGTTGATGACTAGTGCTATGTACTCCTCCCAGCCACCAAGTGCCCACTTAGTCAAATGTTGTAGTGTAACGCCAAAGAATAAGTAAATGATCTTGATCAAGACAACACAAGTTCACACCTTCATTTATTTTTCTTTCCCGCCCTAGTTAGTTGCATCCCATCTTTGGAAGCATCATCTTCGTCGAAATCTCAGGAAGACACTGTAAAAATTTCGTGCCGTAAATAGGAGCCCATCCCTTTAATGTTTGCTTGTGACTAGAAAGCCGTCACAGAAGCAGCCCCTAGTAATTTTGACAACCTAGTGAGATATAGTTAACCAGTCATTTTTCCTTCTATATAATTGGTTTATCCTTGCTAGGCCATTTTTATCTTGCATGTCATACAACAGGAGGCAGGCAACTGTACACCATTTGACTTTCAAGGTAGGATCAAATGGTAACTTCAAATGGTGCAAAAGGCCCTGGACAACAGAAAATTATCTTATCAAAACGCAAAATCCCACGGGAACTGATTTTTACACTCCCACAAATTATTTTTACACTCTCATTAGCCTCTCCTATGTGAGAGCACATATTTTTGTACAATTTTTAATTCCTCTCACATGGGGAGTGTAAAAATCAATCAGAGGAGTGTAAAAATCATTTCCCAAATCCCACATCTCAGTTCAACTATACCATTTTTAAGTGAGAAAGTACAGATCTTATATGCCACTTGGTGCTAAGAAATTGAAACCGGACACAGCAAATATGGTCATTGCTGAGGTTATTCAGAGATCGGTCAGCCAACAAAGCTGCACGGCTTAATTAAATTACACTTCCAGAATTGATAACAGAAGACGTGCTTAAATAGAACTAATAAATTACTAATTAATTGATAGAAGAAATGTTAGAGAAACATAAGATATGATAGAAGAAAATTTTACTAACACAGAACTTAACCGCAGCGTTAAACAATTGAAGAACATACAAGCATCTACTTGAAACTTGTATACCACCAACACTACACTAGAAGAACTTACATTATACAGCTGTTCGGATGTCTAAACAGATGAAGTTATTCTCTGCAACTTTTACATGTATAAGTTATTCACAAGTATTCACACTAGATTAACCGGAAATGGCACAGGGTACAGAACTTGAAAAAGAACATGACATGTCTTGCCAACAGGCTACACATTCCTACAAAGAAAAATCACAGAAAATGCAAGTCCAGCATCAAATTATATAATAAGAAGGGCGAAAGTATAAATAACTCAGTCCTATACATGTGCTAAATGTGCATACACATGAGGTGTGTGAGAGAAAGGTGACTCACAATCTGACCGAGGAGGCGAGGACCAGCAAGTCATGTCCACTTGTGTTTTCTAGACCTAAACTGCTTCAACATATCCTTCCATTGAGCTGCATTGAGAAATAAATTAAACAGTAAAAATTTCATGTTAACGTCGCAAGTGCAAATGAACACTCAAAAACAGAAACAGTTTACGTGAAACACACACACTCGAAGATGATATAGTGATTGTTTGGATAAGCATGGGAAGCCGTACTTAATACTTCCCATCAAGTTGCAGTTCCTAGTAAGTGCTTCTTTTAAATGAGAAGTCCTGCTTACCTAGGACCCCTAGGTAAGCCATTTCCCGTAGATGTGGGAAGTAGAACATCCTAACAACTACAAATGAATGTCTGCAAATTCCTGGGAAGTTAAACTTCCTGTGTATTTGAGGGGCAACCAAAAAAGTAAATAAGTTTGCAGTTCCTATATATGAAGTTGGACTTCTTGGGTATTTGAGGGGCAACCAAACAAGCACGTGGTCTATCAATTCCACCAATTTGCAACATTAATACCAAAATTTTATACAAGAATTAATGATGTACAAGATTGGAAACAAAATTAGATGTCACATTCACTCCTAAAAAGGTCTGAATCGTGTGAGCTCGCTTCTTAAATCCTAGACTAGATGCATTAGTTATCTTTTTGATCTTCCTTCCATTTTATATTTGAATCATAAGATGAACTAGTTATCTGCAAAAACGCCAGGTATTCCCAGCATCATAAGCATGAAGAGCTATAA
>CAAKMY010078317.1:0-14287 GCA_901111285.1 Corrigiola litoralis | reverse complement strand
TATATATATATATATATATATGGTGAAAGGAGTAACAACACTAGACATGAGCTTAGTCCCAATATTCAAACACAATGGTTGACAAATCTAGGCATGACCCAACTACAGCTCATCAAAATTATAAGACACGAAGCTCTTTACAGCTCAAAAGAGAATGCAACTAGTTTGTCATTCCAATCCTTTACATTGTATAGAGAGCAATTTGTAGAATCTTCAAGAATGGGAGATGGATAAGCTCAATGCAGAAATTTTTTGTAGAATGATTGTTTGGGGCAGGCATTGCAATTTAGCTTACGACCTTTGGTTTCGGGATATCTAGCGTCAGTGGGAGACTATGTTGTCCCTTGACACTCTGGTCACAGTACATGAGGAAAGTTTATGTGAAAGTGTGCCACCGTGGCTGGTTTCTGGTGCATTTGGTTACAGCGGAATTCCTGTATTTCCCAGGAAAGCTATTCGGAGTACAATTTGGGACCGTTTGTCATTCTGATATCTCTGTGGGCCTTTTGTTACCACACTCGCCTCCAATAGCATTCGCCTCCAATAGCATTTCAATTACCACACTTGCCTATTGGTTTCAATGACGTTTCAATTACCACACTCGCATCCAATAGAATTCGGGCCGTTTATTATCTTGAGGTTAAGAGGAGTCTTTGTATCACCATTGCTTCAGTGAATTTTACTGATATTTCTTTATCTTTCTATCCCAAAAAGGTAAGAGGATAGAAAACACTTTCTCCTCTAGGATGGAATTAAGGACTTAGGAGGGAACTGCCAACAACTTGTAGATGAATGAAACCAACAACAGAAATTTATGTATCATATATGAGAAAAACTTCAGTTACTATATTACTACCCACTATAGGCTCCCCAATCAACCCTAAAAGGTAAATATGCACGTAAGAAAGCAATATCATTATTTATGGAAAGATTAACGCATCAAAGGTAAACTGAAAAGCCAATTGCATAAAGACAATCTACCGTTGAAATAAATATAGCATAGGCAAACAACATTTCTAAAAGTAGACAAAAGGTCAGACAATATGGAATAGACATAAGGAAGAGTAGCTGTTCTACTAGGGGTTCAACCTGTTCATAAAGCTCATTGATCTTGAGTGTGACGTGCAGATGATACTCCAGAACATCCTGCACTGTTTTCTTCTCACTCTCGTCACGGAGCCTCTCTGCCAAAAGATAATAGCCATCTCTGGCCAAGTCCACATAAGAACCCTCGCCTTTCCTGGAACGGTGAGCCCACCGGAAAAGATCTCGTGGAGTTATGAAACCATGTTTACCAGCAAAAACTTTACTGTTCTGCCGACGTAATTGCAGCTCCTTCATAACCTTAATCATAACTTTGGCATGACTATCAGGAATTTGGCATTTTTTGGCCAATATTTCAGTCAACTCATCGTCAGGAATTTCATCTACATGGATCTCAACAAAACGATTGCGAAATGCACGTGAAAGCATTTTACGACCACCATAGAAAGTGGGAGGATTTTGAGTAGCAAACAACATAAAATCTGGATGAGCACGCACAGTTTCACGCAGCTCGGGCACAAAAAGTTCTCGATTATCATCCAGGAGCCGATTTAATGCTTCTAAAACATCTGAAGGAGCAAGATTAAGCTCATCCAAGACAATCCAATGCCCATTACGAACAGCCTTAACCAATACACCTTCATGAAATACAAGTCTCCCATTAGCATCAGTAATGTATGAGCCTAGATATTCTTGCAGATCAGTATGCTCGTGATTATTAATTCGCACGAATTCATGACCAGTTTTTGCTGCAAGATATTGCACAAGACTAGTCTTTCCACTAGATGTTGGCCCCTGCAAGAGAACAGGATATCTTTTGATGAAAGCCGCTCGTGCCAAGCTTCTTATGTGCCCTTCAACACTTTTAGTAATTATGTACTCACGCAAAAACTGATCAGAACCAGGCTTTTCTTTGATGTCCAACAGTCTATTCAAAGGTATAGGTGGTTGTAATTGCTTATCCCCCCCAAGAAGATATGAAACTATCTTCTCATGCATTAGTTCAGCACTCCGATCATCCAACAAAGTCATAAAGAACATACAAAAACCGTCATACAAGGCTCTCTTGAATCCCAAATTCCTTGCTTTCCGCGTGTATTCTAAAGCACGATAAAGAGACCTTAAACTATACTGAGGCCTCTGGTTTGCTCCATCCTGCAATCTTTCTTCAGATTCTTTCTTAGCCGCTTTGTAAAAATGGACTATCTTACTCACTAAACCTTTGTCTTTGTAACTATCATCAAGGAACTTATTAACAAAGAGAGCCAAGTCCTCATCATCCAACACATCATCCACAAAGAATTCTGTAAACCTGCTACGCAATGAGTACGGCAAATCCCGCTTCCCGGCATCAGTAGCAGGATTCATGCAAGCAAACAAGCGAAAGTTAGGATGTCTGTCCACAAAAACACCATTTTCTGCCAAGCATAGAGAACCACTTTCCCCACCGAGGACACCAATGATTCTTTGCAATGTCTCTGGAGGAGCCAAATTAACCTCATCAAGTAAAATCCACTCGCCGTTTCTAAGAGCTGTAACAAAGGCTCCTTCAACAAACGAGAATATCATTCCTGACGAGGAAAAAATTTGTTTCCGGGCTACCTCAACTTTCTGAGAAAAACATTCCCACAGCATTAAAACATTTTCTTCCAGGGGTCTCTTTCGCTTAGTGCCCGGTCCACATCTTCCTATTTCTAAAACTCTATGTACACCCTTCTGGAACCCGCTCAACAAAGTAGTCCAGTTCTTTTTGTTCACAAGAAGCTTCAAATGAGCAAGAAATTTCTCATTATCCTGAAAAGAAAAAAAAGGTGTCATAGAAGGTTCACAGGGAAGGCAGACATACTAGGCACTAGCTTTGTGGATACATTACCTTCAAAGAGAAGGTACTTGAGAATAAGTTTTCAAATTCCTTGTAGAGAGGCATGCATACATATGTAGGATCCGTCGGTTTAAATCCCCCTAACAGGTCCGCCACATCAGTCTGCTGACTTAGATTCTGAAGCATCAAATAACATAGCATATCATGTAAGAAACAGAAGAGATGACAAGAGAACACTCAACAAAAGAATAAAAAGAACTGAGAACAGATGGAACAGGGCCAAGTTTCAGCGTGAAGGCTCTTCTGCACTCTACAATTGACAATAACACAAGAAGTGCAAAAGGTTCCCAAGAAAGATACCAAAACAGTAAGCTTTTGACCAAGTCTCGCTGCCAGATTCTGCACAAGTGTAGTTTTTCCTGTGCCAGTTTCACCAACCAAAAGAACAGGCTCATTCCAATTGACAGCACAAGCTATTCTCTCCAACACATAAGAAGAGTTACGGATTTCTACAAACGGTTTCTTATCCTGGTAAACCTGCATAAAAGGTCGTAAAAGAATTATTTAGATAATAGATAACAAAGAGCATAAGTCAGATCTAGCAGTTATCTTCAGCTTACAGAATCCCCGCGTCGTTCAAGAGTGACTCTTCCAATTTGTACAGCTCCAGGCAAATCCTGTGATTTGAATTGTAAAGGTAAATGACAAATAGCCAACACTCAAACAACTTTAATTATGAGATACTAGAAAGCAAAGGGACCTGAAGAATAGGTCTATTCAGACTATATAAGGTCTCCGCAGTTGAAAGAGGCAACGCCCACATATCAGCAATGCTCTTGACGATATTCAACCGGTTTCCAGGTGAAGCAGCATAGGCAGCAAATACATCCACAGCCTGTAATAAACATGTTAAATTACTAAACAGGGAATTTGAATTCTGAAGCATGAAAAGCAAAAAGGTCAACCTCCATAAAGACCCTGCTGCGCATTTCAACTGATAGACCATCTGCCTCAAAGATGAAACCTGAACCAGAAACTCTTTTGCACCATTTCAAGAGATCCCTGAAAATCAGATTCCTCAAAAGGAGTCAGGAATCGGTTATACAATAAAATAGTTCATCCACTGCATGACTCTTGTTATGGTACCTTAATGAGAACCGACTGCAAGAATCTATATTTCCAGGTGCATATAAACCAGAGACCCCATTAAGCCTCTCAAAGGTTTCTGCATATGATCAAAACAATAATCATAAATCTACTATTTACATCTAACAAACCTTGATAATTGCTTTTAAACATAGATTTATTAGACTTATAAGTTTCTCATATATATAGAAATGAAAACCCCATTTGGATCTTTAATGCCTGACTATCTGAGGCAGAATAGTTACCAATAAGTTTCTCTGCAATAGGCTCCAAATCCGGATACCATCCACCCACTACACTCGCCAAATCTATCCTGGCTGCTGGCCTGACCAGCACTCTCCTCCAAAGAGCTGATAGAGCACTTCTACCTAAAGGAAGCCATATAAAATATTTCAATCAATGGCAAGTTTCACGCAAAAATTAACTAAACAGTGAATCCTTCATTAGGACAAGTCTCTAGCCTGTTCTTCTGAGGAACAGGGGAAATAAAAACAGCAAGTACGAGATTGTATGCAAGGACATAGAAGGGGTCTGATAGAAATCAAATTCTGGCAAAACAATACCATTCATTAAACCAAAGCAATTAAAAATTACCATTCAGAGCATTAATTTTCCATTTAATTATCCTTTTTGCTCAAATTCATATTTATTCAGGATAAGGTAAAATGTATAACAATCAAATAAAAGGGAAAACATCAGCAAAAAAACCAGAAGTTCTCTTGAAGAATCGAACGAAGATTTGTAATGTGCTAAACATGCTTCATAACAATGTAATGCGCCAAAAAAGAAGACACGGAAATAAAAACGACTTGAGGGAAAGAAAATATAGAAAGGTTCTCCCACAAACCTTCATTGTGGTGATATATATCGGTCTTTGAAGTTGATATAGTCGAAAAAAGTCGAAAACCTGCAGCAACTCTAATAGCCTGCAAAATAAATTCACTAATTGCCCACTGAGTTTCCCAAGACAAATCAGGTATCATGGGATGACAAGCAAGAGAAAGTTTTACCTCTCCATAGCCAGTCAGGAAAGAGCTCCCACCCTCCAGAAGAGGCAATAAGATGGACTGAACATCTGAAGCTGCTTGGTCTATATTCTCAAACACGACCCATAAACCACATTTGACAGCCTGCATAGAAGGAATACAATCATTTCTATTGATGTCAACATTCAATGGAACACAGTCATAATATTCAGGAGCTGCAGTTTAGAAACAAGTCAACAACAATAACCTGAGTCAGGGGACCTGGTTGCCAACGGAATACGCCAGGCTGCTCTGTACAGACATAGCTTCCCACTAATGTCCTTCCATCAACTTGCTCATCAAGGTAGATTGAGAGAACTTTTCAAATGACAAAACAAAAAAAGGACAAGCAATAGCTACGTCAAACCACAGAAACTAGATATTTTTCTGGAGATAGAAGGGCATTTTAAGGGTAGTGTGAGCCCACCTAAGGGTGTGCGGTCCGACCACGACCCTTAAGTAGGTACAAAAAAAGTACTTTGTACACGTCATTGGGGGACTGCAAGTACATTACATGGAAGTCCAAAACTGAAATTTCAAAAAGAAGCTTCTACATGGAATTGGGGAAGCACAAAATCTTTGTGCTAGGGTCCTATAAACTGATGCCTTTGGTGCCAAAACTTGTACTTGGGGCTCATGCATGGACCGCCATGTTACTTCCAGAATGGTTTCTTTGCTTTCGTCCATATATATAGAGGGTTTGATCAT
This sequence comes from Corrigiola litoralis, assembly GCA_901111285.1. Taxonomy (NCBI): domain Eukaryota; kingdom Viridiplantae; phylum Streptophyta; class Magnoliopsida; order Caryophyllales; family Caryophyllaceae; genus Corrigiola; species Corrigiola litoralis. The sequence goes on along the minus strand of CAAKMY010078317.1, from coordinate 8,542 downwards.
TCGTTTTTCACAACATAATTCCTCCTGAGTATAGATTCAACTTCTTCTAAGATTTGAAAACTCTGTTTTTGAGATTCGAAAAACTTTAAAGAAAGAAGAGTTTTGTTATTGTTTATTGCCTAAATCTCTATTTCCAAAAGCAAGGGTAAAAACATTGTGAATGAGAGGGATTACCAATTAATTATAATAGAACAACGTCAACAAATATCAATGAACATTTCCTCACAGATAGTGGGAAATTCTTGGGTTCACTATCCATTGACAGTACAAAAACAAAGATCTAACACGAATAGACAGAATAAGGCAATAAGTAAAATGGAAAAAAATATTAAAAAAAGTTTAAAAGCATTTTGAAAATTGATGTGATGTACCTTGATTTCCACTTTCGTGAGCTAACTTGTTAATAAGTGCGCTCTTTCCACAACCAGGTGGACCATATAAAAGAACTGGCCATCGCTGGTTTACAGCCAACATGACCCTCTCAAAACTGCTCTTTATTGAAGATGTCATGAGAAAAGGATCATAGTTTCTGACCACAGCACAACAACAAAAAACCAAGACCAAATGGTAAGGGAACAAAAAGAATAGAACTAATACAGAACAAATGCAAAATAAGGGATTTAGCATGAAAAAATCTTTCCAGTGAATATATTATGCAGAATTATATGCATGAAGCCACAGACTGTTTACTATGCCTTTCCTATGACCTCCTCATTGCTCGAAATGCCTAAGTTTAAATAGTCACTCGGCAGTGTTACCAGAACACTCATTGCTACATACAAATTGCAACTTCCTACCATGAAAATTTAAGGGGGTATTCTGTAAAGTACCTTCTACAGCTTTCAGGTGGTGCATGTTCAGTGAGCCTCAGTAAATCAATAGCCACAGAAGCTCCACCATTAGAAAAAATATCTCCATCAGAAAAACCCGAACCTTCTCTCCAGGAGGTATACCAGCCAGCCTTTTCTATTGATACATCCCAACAAAACTCAGACCACCTATCAAAAAAGCAAAAGTAACAAGCAGCCAGTTGTTAAACTGCAATATAGGATCTAATCTCGAGTGCGACTAATGTTGCCCTTACAGTGGTGGCTAAATAAAGAATAGAACATTACAGATACCAAAAACTAACCGCAACAAACATGATGAAAGCTCTACAGGCTGTATACCAAAGCTAGCACTTCTATTTGGTAACCTCAGAAGAACACACAATATCTGCACCCCACACCATCTTATATCTCTAACAAGTCCAAGATCAGAACAAGTATCAGAACTTCCAGACTGATGTACTAAGTCGAGAAAGCAGCACCAGTTCCAGCGGCTAGGAAAGTACTCCGGTTCCAGAAGGAGGAGGCGATAAGATGTCCAGACAATATCCCGTAAATGTCTTGTGGCCTTCTCAAAAACAAAGATACGGGATATATCAAATGTTAGAGATACAAGATAATAAGAATAGAAGGTTATTACATATCAGCAAGCACAAAATGCAACCAACACTTTATCATGGCTTAACTCAGGCCTAGGACCTCTAGCAGCAGAATTACAAGACTGCAATCACCCATCATTAAGACATAGAAAACTCATTTTAGATTTCCATCTCCCAAGCCCGAATTACAGGATTCTATAAACATAGATAAAGGATGTTCGACTGTCATAAAATAATACGGGGTCAAAAGTTCTTTTCACTCAAGAGTTCTGTTTTAGATAGAAAAAGAGACTTCAGTGTCACAAGATTCTATAAGCTAAGAGAAGTAAGGAGATTAATAAAGAAAAGAACAATTAAAAAGAGAGATCATTGAGGCCAACATAATCTGTGGAGAAACTTAAAAGCAAAGAACACCTCTGCTTGCGCTGTATGAGTAGAAAGACTATGTGCTAGTTACTTTCTAACATCATGGGCTGCCCTTGTCTCACTACACTGTATGGGTTGCTAGATAACATCGCAGTGAAAAATTCCCTAATTGGACTTCTTTTCAAAAAAAAACTAACCTTTTCGGCAAAAAAAAAATGTTTTTGAGCATTTAAGCAACAATTGGGCTTATAACCTCCTTTTTCCACCTTCCAATCAATAACAAAAAAAAAAATTACTACTACGACCAGTCTCAAAGGAAACATATATAAGACCTAGAGGCAGCAATCATCAACTTCAAACTGGACAAGACACGCACAATCCTATCCAAACAGTCAAAGACGAATGGATCTCTTTGCTCCAATTGCACAAATGCCTAAAACAGGGAAGCTTAGCACCTCACTCCACAAAGCAAAACCAAACCTCATCAAACCAAATTCTAGATGACACATCATACATATCAGTTCATAAACAAAACTGTATTGCAAATTGAAAACATATTTCATGAAAACAAGCAAGAAGGGAAAAACAAATCATTACCAAACATGCTAGAAAAAAGTTTACCTCATCTGTCAGCTTGTAAATTGATGACATCTCCATAATACGAGCAAAAGGAGGTCCACCAAATTCATAGTAGGAGTCCACAACCCTAAAAGACAAAGATGGGCCATTATATTTACCATATAAATGTAAGCATGGCGGAAAACTTCTATAAGGAATGAGTACACAATCTGAAACACCTGAGCTCCCCCAATGAACCCACTGGAAAACAGCTGTCAAAATAGTTAACAAAACCATGACCAACTGAGTCAAAAACCTATTTAGATTTCACTCTGACATCCTTAACCCACCAGTCCACCACAATTGTTATGGAAAAATAGTGGAATCCACACAAACTCCATTAAACACCTCCATAGAGTGTAAGACCTTACTTACAACATCTTTGATTAGCAAGAAAGCTTTTCCTAAGATCACGCCCTCCAGTCATTATATTGGGTTCCAAATAATCCAACTCTTTGTTCCAATTTTTCTTCCTAAATATGCTTAGGACAAAGGACATAGGGGGTTGCCCTTCCCTCTTGCAGTCTTGCTAGACTCATCTTCCTTTACAGATGAAGGTTTTGAACGCGTATATCCCCTCCCTTACTGCCATATATGCAAGTTCAAATCTACTGTAGGGGTTGACTAACCATTGGAGTTGGCAAAAAACTATCACCCTTAGTCTCCTCACTTCATATGCCTCTACTACGGCCACTGTGTCCCTGATATTACCATTCAGAAGCCATATGGGAACTAACTCATCCGGTTGGGCAAATATTCAATTATGTTACAAGCAAATGGTTAGAATGACGGAAACATAAGATTTGTCTTCCAAGACTATAAGAAGCTCTTTCCTAGATTTCCTATCAGTAACCATCAACCTCAAAGCATCAAAAAGTAAACCACTACCTCCTATCCATCATTTCCAAAAGAACTCAAGCCCCATTGAATACTTTTTTTCCCTTCCTGAGCCTCAAATTTCAGTTTTCCAGCACTTTTTTCCAAACGCTTCAACTCAGTGCATAAACCAACACCCTTGCCTTGCCATGATAGTTAGTCTCATCAAGTGTTCCTTGGTAGCCAAATCAACACGAGAGAATTTTGAATACCAGAAGTCTTACATGTTGCCCTGTTCATCCCAATCCTTCTCAAGGTCATCCACATCAGAACCATGAGAACCCACACCGATCCTCCAGAGGCATATCTCTCCCAACTTCACTATCACCAGCAGAAGGTTCAATTCGATTACAATATTAAAAATAGAAGTCCACTTCCCACATGAACAAATGGAATAAAGGTAGAAGCGAGTGAAAACCAACCTTGTGCCCTACCCGAGAAAAAAACGTGAGCCATAGAACTATTTGGAGCAGCAACGGCGCTACTTCAGTCAAAGGACACAGCGTCACACGGTCACATGTGGTGTACACGACGCATCACACATAGATCGAGCCTTGTAGCATGAGTATATTCACTTGCCCCTGCCACTACCTTATTGCACAGTGTCTTAGGTGTTGCCCTTTACATCAACCCTTGCACGTCCCATTGCGCTTCTGAAAACCTCCAATCTGTCTGACAAGCTGCCTACACGGCGTATTGACGCTGACCCAATACCGTCCCTATAATTTGAGGGAAGCAAACTTCTTTGATGATGGGAAATTATGCTGAGAGCTTGCTGATCGGGACTCCTAGGGGTCATTGGAATCTCATCTATTATTTTCAGTACTACCTTTCTGGAAATGGAGCAAGGGATGGGCTGGAATTTACCTCTGAGATCCCATCAAGAAATGCCGTTCCTCCACACACCAACCCTGTATATCAGATCTGAAGTTTACCAGAACCCTACCAAACCAAACTTTCCTCGCAAATCTCCCCAAACTGTGCTGCTGTAGATTAACGCTCATCTACACAATAAACTGAAAGCACCCCAAAAGTTCACATATTGGGAAATATGGGATATTTGATGATTTATCTGAAACCAACCCCTTCTTCCTCATACGGGATATATGAGGAGAGGTGTCAAACTGGAGGCTCAAACTTTTATGAGCCAAGATGCTATTGACCAACTAGCAATTTCAACAATCCGAAACCCTATAGCTGAAACAGACAGGGTAAATAGTTCCACTAATGATTACACTCAGATGTAGGAGTATTCTGTAAGTGAACCATTGACATGAGAGAGGGTGAACAATGATATATCTGCAACCTCTTGTGAGTAACCAGCAAGTACTACATGGACACAGCAAGGACTATATCTTGACATGAGTTAGGTTCATGGGTCTTGACTACCATTATAAACTTGTAGCCATCACCTTTTCAAACGAGGCAGTACAGAGAGGGGGGGAAGAAAAATAGTAGCAAGCTACCCCTGACCAATGCCTGGCGACTGGCAGAGCTAAGTTGGTCGGGGTTCAATCTTCTTTACTAGAAATTTTTTTGTGCGTGCAGATTTTACAACAGCACCGATTAAAAATGCAAGTAGTTCGTCAGTCCTTCCCGCGACGCCTCACCAACCATTCATTCCTTTGATTGACATAAGACGCGAGCGAGCTGATTTAAAGGGAAACGAACGTCATATATTTCAGAAGCTTTCTTTGGATGGCTGATAACCATGACACATCCATGCATACTGCCATATCATTGATATCCGAAGACAGACAGACAGTATATGAGTACATGATACACGAAATCAGTGGACGGCAGAAAACCCAGAAGCCACAAGCAGCCCACCCCATTTCTAGAAACTAAAGTCATCAATGTTTTCACGACACATCCATGCATAATGCCACATCGTAGTATCTGATGAAGAAAATGCCAGTATTTGACATAAAAACAGAAGAAGGCAGAACACCCGGAAGCCGCTAGTAGCTCACCCCATTCTTTAAATTGAAGCCTTTATGTGTACAACATCAAAGACAAGAATATAGATGCAAGAAGAAGAAAAAGTTCACAAGAAATACTGAGACTACTTACCCCTTCAAGAAAGGTGCCAGATCAAGGACTCGACAAAAGGCAAGATTTGCAAGCTCATGAAGATCCAAAAACCTTCCATGCCTCGAGTAGACCTCAATAACTCCAGCATTCTCTATATCATCGAATTCTTCACATTCTATGAAAAATCTTTCAATCATTGAATTTACAACTCCACCTGGTTGATTAAACCTCAAGTTTGGCACTAACTTCAGCAATTCCACGACACGCTCCACAATCTTCTTAGCAATAGCGCGAAAACAACCCATTATAGGAATTGTATAGCTAGGGTGCAATAACACAGCAGCCAGAGCATTCACCACTTCCTCCTCCTTCAATTCATCCCCCTTGACAAAACCACCCCATAATCCAACATTAATCAAACATACATAAAACCACAAAAACCAGCAGAGCAGCTATAAAACCAAAACTTAGGTAACATAAAAACATAATCAAGTGAGTTATATACCTTCCCCACTAAAGAAATGAAGTTAGTAGCACCTCCAAGCTTCGGACACCGGTAAATTAACCTCTCAAACTCCAAATGCAAGCAAAAACTCCCGTCCAACGACATTTTGACTTGTCAGCAGAAACACTATTATCTCAGGGCAATGTACAGTATATTCTTTGTTGGGCAGCTAAAAGTTCTACTAAATGATGTAATTCAATCCCCAAAAAAGCCAACCCAATACCTGCAATTTTAATAACAAAGAACACACATCACATAATCATCAACAAACACCAAAGAACAAACATTTCAGAAAAATTTACACAATGGCTTTTTCTCAGTTGGCTAAAGAATATAACATTATGTTCCAAGTTTATAACTAGCATAAATAAAAGTATTATTTCCAGCTTATTCTTAGCTTGGCAGCTAAAAAATGCAAGATAATGATCAAAATAACCAAACTTCCAATCAAAAAGCAACATGTATTCTCTATAACCAGTTGAACAACATAATATAATGTTCAAAGTTCATACTTATTTCCATAATTTACAGAATTTCCACCATTTACCAGCAAAAATTTACAAAATTATGCTAAAAAAACAAAAAAATTCAATAAACCCCAACATGGGTTTTTCTCAATTAGTTAAATAACATAATATCACACTCAAAGTTCATAACTTTTTCCATAATTTACAGTATTTTCACCATTTACCACCTAAAGAACACAAAATTATGCTAAAAAACAAAACTTTTCAATAAACCCTTAACATGGGTTTTTCTCAATTAGTTAGATAACATAACATTACATTCAAAGTTCACACCTTTTTCCATAATTTACAGTATTCTCACTATTGGGCAGCTAAAAAAAACTTTTCAAAAATAAAAACATGGGTTTTTCTCAATTAGTTGAATAGCATAATATTATGTTCAAAGTTTGTACCTTTATATACAATTAAGCTGAAAAAAATGGGGTCTGAAATGAGGGAAATAATACCTGAATAGTCAAATTGAGCAAAAAATGTAATTGAGAGGCTTTAGTAATATAGTTGTAGGGTTTAGGGTTTAACAGAAAAAAAATGGAAAGGTTTTAACAAATATGGCGCGGCTTATCGGCTTGGCTTGGGGCTTACGGCGCCCATATTATGGCTTGGGGGTTTTAGCAAATTGGGCTTCCAGCTCGCAAAATGTGACACGACACGAAAACACGACACGAAGTTAGTGGGTTTGGGTAAGAGGTTTTGAATCATTTAAGTATTTTGGTCGATATGAAACTTAATTGGGTCGGGTTATGGTTGGGGTACGGAACACGAACTCGACGACGACACGAATGACCTGTTTGTTATATATATAGGATTTTTGAAGTACGGCAAATGTGGTAAAGTTGAATATTTTACTTTCTTAATACATGAATAATAGTCCATATATGAAAGCGAATTTGAAAATTATAACCAAAATGTTTGAGTTCGCTCTAAAATTGCCTAAAAAGTGGTACGACACGAACTCGACACGAAATAAACGGGTTAGGGTCAAGGCTTTCAACCAATTTAAGTAATTGGGTCGACACGAACCCGACACGAAAGTTAAATAGTTTAGGGTCTTATGACCCATTTAAATTTGACATGACACGACCCTTTTGCCAGCTCTAATTGGGTTGATGGGCTTGTAGAAAGTTTAGGGAGAGACGGTCTAATTCAATTTGGGTTTTTAAAGATCTTAAGAAAATTACTTTTATAATAAAACTAGACGGACTTTTCCAATAATTTGTGATTGGCTTGCCCATGTACTCTCGCCGTCCCAATAGAGCAACCACATTTGCTTTTGCCACAAAGATTAAGAGAAGAGAATGAAAACAGGTCATACATGCAAGATGAAGAGGAAAGAGTAACACATGAGTAAATTACAACCAAAAAAAGGAAATGGGACTATATTAGAATACCCCAAAAGGAATATCTATAATATATACTAAAGCAACAAACGATTAAGCCACGTGTCACTCCATCAATTTTTCAGCCATTTTTCCCTTTTTCACCTAATTTACTTGCCTCTTATAAAAATAGATAATGCTATCTTTCAATATCTTTCTCAAGTATTACCACATCCTGTTATTATAGGAAACTTTAACCAATATATTTATTTCTTTCCTATTTTGCAGATATATGTTCAATATGAACTACTTTTCAGAATATTTAATATAAAATTTTACCAATTTTATGACTATAAAAATATTCTAAAAATTATTAGATCAATAATATCATCATGTGTATATGTTGTACTAAATTGTTGACTCTTTTTTCTTTTGATTTCTTTATAAATAGGTCCAATATTTTTATCAAATACAATATTTTCGATATAACAATTTTTTCCAACTTGAATATATACAACAAAATATTATTTTATTGTCCAATATGTCTACTTTTTTCTCCATCCTAATATTATCTTATTGTTATCCAATATGTATCGGCCATAACATTAAAATTTTCACAACTGATACTCCTTTGCTTTTCTCTTTTTTTCACAACAATGTTTTATATATCTTCTACAAATGAGTTACACATGCTTTCATGTCCATTTATAGTTCTTTTATTTTTTTTCTTTGATTTTTTATATGCATAATGAAATTAGATTTACTTTAAAGATAATTTATACTAAACATTTTCATAGTTTATTCATCATTTATAGATATTATTCACTAAACATTAAAGTGTTCGTGATACCATCTTTTATTTTGCCTTTTTTTT
>CAAKMY010078306.1:12237-25699 GCA_901111285.1 Corrigiola litoralis | reverse complement strand
TATAAAATCATTGGAAACTAAAAACTAAAAATCGCAAACTGCAGTGAACCGAACGAGCCCTTAACAAATCTAACTAAGTTTTTCTCCACCAAACCGGTTCAATCCAGATTGATTCGTCGTAATCTAAATATAAGTTTTGCATTGGTCCATCTGCTTGGAATTTATCTATGCTGGTATTGTGGAAGAATGGAAGGGCACTTGGCACTTTGGATGGTATATACCTTTACTACTTTTTTCAAATGCTTTATGAAGGGCCTCAGCTGGCCATCACACCACAAGAATGATGATGCACCAATCACCGTCATGATTATTAACCATCAAACCACATGTGCAACAACCAACTAGCCAACAATAACATAACTAGGAGAAGTAAGTACATGATACTACTTGTAGAACATAATACCAAACTTGTGGTTGTTTACGTGAATGGCGTGGGGTCTATCCACACTAGAAGTGCCTCCAAGACTCTTCCACCGCACTTCCCCCTTACTTTTCCCCCTACACAGTTGAATCAAATACGACACTCCACTTCACATGATCACGTATTTCTTCTTCTAGAATGGTGATCTTGTATTGTTGAAATTTTCATCAACCTAAACTATCCAAATTGGACATATTCCAGCAAATCTCAACCAATACACACCTGATAACAAGCACATAATATAGAATTAAGAGCTACGGAGTATGATGTAATGGTATACAATTCACTGATCATCATTGACGACTGTATTCAAATGACGATGAAACACATATCTTTCAAACTTCAAAATCCCATAACTTTCTATTGCATAACTTTGAAATGATATGTGATTTTTGTAATCCACATTAGAACTATCTAATTGAACTATTAAAATATTATCTATTACATAAATCATATTGATGTATATATGAATACAATCATGTGTTTATTGACAATTATATTATATCACTATCATTTTTAGTAACTGTAGTAACTTAAAATAACTAATTATGCCGATTTATTATATCATTTAAAAAAAAAACTTAACAGCTTCTCACTACACGACTACCCTAAATTTATACCATACTTCCACGAGCATATGCTTCCATTTAGGTTTCTTGTAACTTTTGTCATTTTTCTTGTATTATCTCAAAAAGGTACACGAAAAATATCAAAATGTATAAAAAGTTAAGGAACATATGCTTCCAGAAGCACCTAATAGTTTGCCTCAACTAGCTACCATCTATTGAAAACAGTAACAACTGAGTACTTAACTCAACTCTCTCCGTCCCAATAGATTAAGCCATTTGCTTTTCAGTACTATTTAAGATCATATTTTGACCATTAATTACTCAAAAATATATTTGTTAAAAGTATAAAAATTTCACTACGCAACAGTAGCTTTTAGATACAAACTAAAATTTTAAATTTTATAATTTTTTCTATTTTTTATACAATGACTTATTAATGATCACACTATCACCTCGATGCGTATGAAAAAACAAATGAGGTTATTTTATTTAAACCCGGAAGTGTAAGATACTCCATATCGCTTTTTAGGTCCACTCAAACCAAAAAATAAAATAAAAAATAAGAATAATAATTTATAAACACATGAGATAATATATCATTTTTCAGCTAGTCTTGGAAGAGACCATATACTTTTATCATAAAAGTGGACCAAATCATGTTGGCCCAATAAAGACATATAAAATTACAACTCAATTTGGGCTTGTAAGGAGATTTAACTTGTAAAATATTCGTTTACTTTTATTATAAAAAATAGACAATTTTTTTCTAATAATTTGTGTATTTTTTTTGGTACATAACACATGAGATAATATTTATACGACGACAATATTTTTTTTTGTTTTTATACGACGACAATATATATCACAAGGTTTGTACCAAAAAAAAAAAAAAACTTCGTATCCGTACATCCTAGTCGGCAAAGTCCATAACAAACTCTACTACTACGTATCCGTACATCCAGGCGCTTCATAAATATACTCCTTGACACAAACAAGTCAGCTCAACAACATTAAATACTACGTACTGGCGTACTGCCCTCCCAAGAGAGAGAAGTAGAGAACCTACGAAACTAAAACACTAACCAAACAAAACAAATTGATTTGACGCTGACCCGGAATCCCTTTCCCTCTCAGGCATTCCCTTTCCTTTCCCTTCGGCAAATTATTAGGTATACTCGAGAGTACTTATTACTCTCAAATCTAACTTAAGACGCTATTATTTAGTTTTTTTTTTCTTTTATCAAAAAATACATATAAATATACTTAAAAGTACGTGTATGCAATATATCTTGTTTCCCCTCCCACACCCCCAATTACCATTCCATTATATTTCATTCCAGCCGACACCCTTCATTTAATGTACCTTCCCAGGTAGTACTAGTACTTCACTAACTATCATTTGGGTATCATTCCCTCGATTTTACCCACCCTCCCGGTAAAAAACATTAATAACTACTAGAAGTACCACAGTAATTAATTCCCTCCCTATTTCATCAATGTAGTTAGGACTGACTGAGTGACACTTGTGTTTCTTGTTCACCTAAATTCATTTTTGAAAAGGGATAAAAAGAAAAACAATAATAATTATGATATAATGAGTTACTTAGGATTGAATCAAAATAATAATATCTTGGGGGATCTTTAGTGTAATTGAAGCAAAGGTAGGAGGAGTTTCAGATCTATTTAGATACATACATACATACATACACCTTTTCCTATCTTTTTATTACCAACTTGTTCTTTTATCTTTATCTTTATATATCGAATATTGAATATTGAATATTGAATATTGAATATTGATGGTTCTGTTTATCTACAGATTGTCGCATAACAGATTTTTCTGATCATTAATCAGCAATGCCAGGTAGTGTTCTTTTTTCGCCTTTTTTTGGTGTCGAAATTCGGGTTTTTTTTTGATGAATTTAGCTTGATCTTTGATCTGATTTTGTTGCTTTTTGATTGAATTGGTGTGGCATTGGTTCAGTTTGGTAATCTTTGATGAATTTAGCATGATCTTTGAACTGGTTTTATTGCTTTATCAAGTGATTACTTTTTTGCTTTTTTGGTGTCGAAATTCGGGTTCTTTGAGGAATTCAGCTTGATCTTTGATCTGATTTTGGTGCTTTTGGATTGAATTGGTGTGGCATTGGTTCAGTTTGGTAATCTTTGATGAATTTAGCATGATCTTTGAACTGGTTTTATTGCTTCTGAATTAAGTTACTGTGGCATTACTTGCTTTTCGATTTTTTCAGTGTCAAATTTGAGTTGTTTGATGGATTAAGCATGATATTTGATGTAGTTTTATTGGTCTTGAGTGAATTTATTGTGAGTTTACTTCAGTTTTGATATTCAGCATCGAAATTTGAGCTCTTTGATGAATTTAGCATGATCTTTTATATAATTGATTGTCTATCTTAATTGGAGTGCCTTACTTCTTTGATTAATTTAGCATGATTTTGAGATACTATTCTGGGTCTTGGAGAAATCACTGTGAGATTACTACAGTGTCGATTTTCGATGTCCAGATTTGATTTCTTGATGATCTCAGCATGATCTTTATTTTAAACTTCTGGCTGTCAATTGTATGCTGTGGCATTACTTCAATCTCAATTATCGAATTCGAAATTTGAGCTTTTTGAGGAATATAGCATATATTTTCTGGAATTTATGGCATTTGGATTAAACTGCTGTGACATCTCTACAATTTCATTTTCGATGAATTTTAGCATGATCTTTAAGCTAAATTCTTTGGCTACTGAATTGGATACTTTGAAATTACATCAATATTAGATTTTCAGGATCGAAATTTGAGTTCTTTTATGATTTTGGAACTACTTTTATCTTATGTGTATTAGATTTAGAAGAAATACTATCGATTCAAGAGGAGGAAAGGCCTGGGAGAAAGTCGGAATTTGAGGTATCAGAGGATGAGCCAGTGAGGAGGACGAGGATCAGGAGTTTGAAAAAGAAGGCGGTGAATGCGTCAACGAAATTAGCTCATGGACTAAAGAAACGAGGGAAGAGAATTGCAGATTGTAAGTTTGCGGCAATTGCCGTGGAGGATGTTAGGGATGAGAAGGAGGAGGAGGCGGTGAATGTGCTCCGGCACATTTTGGTTGAAAGGGATATGCTTCCACTCCATCTTGATGATTATCATACCATGCTCAGGTTAGTTTGTTATACTAATCTTTGATCATTTGATATATCTCTAAATTATCATTTGGTCTTTGACTGCTGATGTTGTGATGCAATCACAGTACAAAATAGGATTTATAGGGAATGAGGGCAATAAGTGGCTGATAATACATATGTTTGGTGCAGCTAAGCTGCTAATGTTTGTGGCATAGCCCTTCCATCCGTCAGCTGATAGGATAAAATTTTATCCTGTATAACTTGTTCACATGGTACTATATGATCCATGCTAGACTAAGTGGGAAATATAGGATCAGTCATAACTCATAAGCGCTTGGCTTTTGCATTTTGGATTTTCCTGTTTCCCCATAGCGTTGTAATATTTAGTTGTCTGACAAGGCACTCTGGACCTCTCCAAAGTGATTTACATTTTGTAGGCGTCAATTTTAATCAGTTCTTCATTGGCTCATTTGTGCAATGCCTTCGCTCCATCTATCAATGTGTGGGGACGAAGGACATTGGTTATCATCGCTTGATGTAATGTCATTGAGGTGGCAATATAGCTCTCACATCGGTAGATACCTGTCAGAAGAGTTCAGGGATTCTTATGAGTTCTCTGAATAGATGTTTTATTATACGGGGGAACTATGGCATATCCAGGCAGCTCCGCAACTCAAGCTGGTAATGTGCTCATTAATCATCAACCTAGCTCATTCATGGGTTATATGCTTTGAGAAAGATAATTTGCATTGGAGTTTGGGACTCATCAATTGTAACATCGAAGAGAGATGTCAACTTAAGATGGAAGATCTAAGCAGTAGGCTGTAAGCCTGTAACGTGTTAAAAGCAGTTCTAGTTGCTCTATGGATCATTTCAGCTGCCTGAGCTTAGACTTATTCCAAGAGAATGACTGAAAAGCTGGCTGCTGATACCCTAAAAGTATCAAATGGGGGTTAAGGTGTTTCTTTTTCTCTTTTACTCTGTCAAGAATTGTTTAAAGGAGGTCCCATTGGATAACCTTCCAACTCCCGAAGGCTACTGAAATGAAGCTTGAAGGAGGCTGGGAGATCTTTAGAGATGGATCTTGCAAGAATTCAGCATCTTCGGAGCTCTATGTCACCCTTGATGGGATTCTAGGAGCAGTAAACTTTTTTTTTTTTTTTTTTTTTTTGAATCCGGAGCAGCAAACTTTTAGTAACATGGTCAAGACTGTTATTCATCCTTATGCAAACAGTGACTTCTCGTAATTCAGTTAATACACAAAATGGAAAGCAGCAGTTGGAGGGGCATTTTGTTTATGATGTTTGATAATTTTTCCTGTAAAAGGGTACTTTTAAGTCGACCAGGCAATCTTTGCTTGAATAATAGTTCTTCTGGTGATCTGAAGTAGTCCTGATTGGTGGAATATTCCTTGAAGTGCCCAGTTCAGTAAAAAAATTTATTTGATGCTTAAAATGAAAAGAGCCCCTCCTGAATGTTGGCAATCAATAGTTGATCCATGGTGAGCCTGTATCCCTAGAATGCTGGAGATAGCAGCTGGCGATTTGAGTATCTTTAGGAGATGGGAACGAGCCATTCAGGACGACATTCATCAGCCTTCAGCGGATGTTGAGAAATTGATTACCTCTTGGTCTCTTACCCACCTTGTATACTCTGGGTCAAAACTTCTCAAAAAAACTCTATAATGTGCTCCCTTTATGTAAATGTATATGTAGGGGGTGAGTTCACTTGAAAATCACCTGCTTAAAGGCATGTGAGGCAATCTTGAGCATCCATTGTCAAAATAATGGCCAATACGACTAGATTTAAAAGAAAATAGCATGTTTCTCTTCATTTGGATACATTGAAAGTAGGGAAGATGACCCTCTCTACTCTCTCCTAAACTCCTGACTCGTTCCCCCTTCCCCCACACTCTAGCTGTGTGCACAGCAGCTCCAACTAGTATCCCTCATTCTCGGGCCTTGGTGGTACCTGTTGCCCCTTCCCTCCCTCCCTCATGCTGCTCCCTTTAATCTGCCACCTTTATTGCTGGTAGATGAACTTTTTCTTTTCTTTTGTCTTCTTCCATTTGTTCTATCTATTCCTCTACTTACTGTTTTTTGTCCAGCTCGCTGACTAATATTGCTCGGCCAGAAATGGCTGACCACCAGCAGAGGAAGATAGTGAACCAAAAACCTAACAATTATCATAATTCTTGTAGCTCTTTGAAAGATTGAGGAAAATTTGACAAAATGTTGCTATATATGGACTTGCCAACCAGCCAACTCATGAGAGTGAGAGAAAGGTGTGTGTGTCTGTGGGGTGGGGTGGGGGGGGGGTGTGAAAGGGACTTCTTATTACCATGTCTTATGATGATCTGATACGAGGGCTAATTCGGGGCACTAGAAGTGAAGTGCCTTGTCTAAGCTGATTCACAGAAACTTCTGCCTGTTGGGCTGAGATTGCTCTAACCGGTTTTGACTTTGCACTAACCAGTGTTTGCTAAAGTATAATATTCCACTAGCTTATATATTATTGCAACCAAAATGCAGCATTTTTGAATCTAAAAGTACACAAAGCATGATTTTTTAATATATTTGATACCGAAGTATAGTGTTTCAGTAGTTTCAGTTCTTTCACTTCAATTATGAAATTCTTACCATGATCCATAAGTTTTTCTCTTTCTGAAAAGAATGTGTCATCTTCATGCAGATTCTTGAAAGCAAGGAAGTTTGACCTTGATAAAACTGTCAGTATGTGGGAAGAAATGATCAAATGGAGGAAACTAAATGGAGTAGATACGATTATACAGGTAATAAGATGCTTTAGAAGCAATAATTATCAAACATTTCAGAAAAAAGAGAGGAGGGAATATATAAACCCGTTGTTGAAAATTAAACTAAGCTCTTCAATCGTAGTCCCAAAGGTGAGAGCTGTAGCTTTTGAGAAGATTGTATACTTGTTTCGAGAATTTGAGGCTGTAAATTCGCTGGAGATTTGTGTGCTGAGTTTCTGTTGTTTCAAATTTAAAAAGCACAATAACTGGCAGCTCACATATTTTTACATGAATGTTCCTATTTCCTATAACTTTTGTGCTTTCATGCTAAGGAGACAGACGGAGTTTTGGTGTCTTGTACTGTTGCTGGTTGAGTATAGATTATAATACCTGCCATATAGAAAACTTCATTCCTACCTAACATATCCTGGCTCCATGGTGATGGTATCTTAGAGAAGTCCATTCTCATCTGTGTTAAGCCGTCACGTGAACTTGTTTTGTTCCTGGGTGATATCTTGTTGATCTGAAAGCAGTTAAGAGGTAGCATGACCGTGTCTAGATTGTCTCAAACTGACTCTCTCGGGAATTTTCATTATATTTTGAGATGTGTGGGAGACTAAAGAACTGGATTTTGGTCCTGCAGATTCACAATTATGTCTTTTGTCCGTGTGGCAAACTACTTTTGCAAGTAGAAAGATTGAAAATCATGGTAGTGCCAGATTCAGTAATTTAGTGGTTAAATTCCTCTGTTTACTCATGCCATCTGTGACTGTGATGACGCTCCAGTCTTTTCCTGCATGTGAAACAATAGCGGGTCGACAATGCTGTTGAGATTTTTTTTTTTTAACGGGCTCATGTTCAAATTTATTTGCGCAAGCAGACATTATCCTTTAACTTCCTATTATGTTGTAGTATAATTAAGGTTTATCCTTGTTCATGGTCCTTACATTTATGTCTTCCGTAAAGCGCATTGTCTTTTTCGTTTGCTTGTTTCGATTTTGCACTCCGAGTTGGTATGTTATCTAATCAATTAAATCTACTTCCAATTCTGTGCTGTGTTTCTTGTACTAGTATAAGTGATAAATATGCTATTTCATAATGCTAATTTGTTTCTCTATTGATGCAAAATGTTATTTCTTTGTGATCTTGATTAGACATAATTAAAATTTGTTCATTTATGTAGGATTTTAGCTATGATGAGTACGAAGAAGTACAACAATACTATCCCCATGGTTATCATGGTGTAGATAGGGAAGGACGACCAGTTTATATTGAAAGACTTGGTAAGGTTGAACCTAGCAAGCTTATGAACGTGACCTCAGTGGACCGCTTCCTAATGTACCATATACAAGGATTTGAAAAGGCTTTTGCTGAGAAATTTCCAGCTTGTTCCATCGCTGCCAAGAAACACATTGATTCTACAACTACAATATTAGATGTTCATGGAGTGGTATGAACAATATGTTTTGGATCAACAAGAAATTTATACGTGTGGGCTAAATCCCAATCTATAAACTCTTACAGTACCTTAATTTTTGTAGAACTGGATGAGCTTTGGAAAAGTTGCTCGTGAACTTATAAAAAGCATGCAGAAAATTGACGGTGACAATTATCCAGAGGTAGGTAGCTTTATTCATTGGCCTAAATTTACATCTTACTTAGTATAATATCACTTTTGTAGTAGCTGACATTTCCTCCAATCCTCCCATGTTATCTACTCCCCGCAAATTTACTGCAGACGTTGAATCAGATGTTCATTGTGAATGCTGGTAACGGATTCAGGATGGTGTGGAGTACCGTGAAAAGCTTTCTAGATCCAAGGACTTCCTCAAAGATAAATGTACGATGTACTATGCTGTTTTATAACTTTTAAAGAATTTGGAAAAGCAAAGTAACCAAGCATCTTTAGCTCTTGTTTCTTTGACTTGACAGGTTCTAGGCAATAAATCTCTCAGCAAGTTAATGGAATTTGTAGATTCGAGGTTTGACTTTCTTCCTTTCTGTTGCCACACTGTTCTGCTTTGGTCAAAATAAAGAAAGTTAAGGTCTCTGGTTTCAGAAGCTGAGTTTAGCATCCTCTTCCTGCAGCCAATTACCAGATTTTCTGGGGGGAACTTGCTCCTGCCCTGGTGGGTGCCTTAGATACCAGAAGGGACCCTGGAATGATCCAGAAATAATGAAAGTAATTCTTCTTTCTGCGACTATGGCATTTTGTTTGTCCTTGATGTGGAGCTCATAGCCTTGAAGTGAAAAGTGGATAACAAACAAAATTTGTTTACTTGCAGCTTGTGCACGCCCAAGAAACAATGTTTATGAGGAGAACTACAAGTTCTTCTGACTGTGAAGATCTTAAAACTAAGTTACTTGCCCATAAGGTAGGGTATCTTTTTCATTATTTAAGTAAAGCTTATATTTGTAGATAGGTTGCAATAAATTCAAAACATTACTTGCTGTGTAAACAGACTATGAGGAATGACCTGGCTTTTTCCGAGATGGTTCCCGATCTAGGTGTGTGCCGAATTATTACAGCAGCTGCTAAACTGGATAATGAAGTAAGTTTCTTGATTCTGTAGTCAAGGTTGATCCACTACCCTAGCTAAAACTCCGGGAATTTATTTTTTTTTGTATGCTACAGTTTGCTAATTGACATCTTTATTCGTAACTGTGTAGTGCAGGATTCTCTGCCAAATGCCTAGCTAAATTTCTCCTAATTTAACAACATAGTTGCTTTAGATATTCAGATATGACTTAGTCCTGATTATATGGCACTTGTGATATGGAAATGTTAAGCAAATTAGTGGAAAATGAAATGCTGGGCAGTTATGCAATAGTGCGAAGTTTAAAACTCTAGGCTAAAGAGTCTACATAACTTCTGACCCTTTAAAGAGAGTTGCTAAACTAGTCACTGTAAGCCCTTCATTCACATAGATAGAGATGTAGTGAAGTTATATTATGCTCACTGATAATTTAAGCTAGTTTCATTGCCTACCATCGACAGAGTTAGATACTTTCTTCACATGAAATTACCAGCTGCAGTTCTCTATACGAATTCACTGTTGAGCTATCTTATTTTTGAAGGTTCTCGAACATATTAACCTTTTCTCATCTTTACTTTGTCTCAGGCAAGGACGGGCGAACCTTCATCTACTGGCAAGCTGGTGGAAGTAGTGAGCACTAATGCCGTAGTTGAAGATGCAAATTTGACAAGTATGTAATCTTATGTCTGATATTTCAGTCCTCTTTCTCCTACATAACTTAATTGTTGATTTCAATTTTGAGCATACTTTGCTTGTTGAGCGGGAGGCTCTGCGAATTTGCACATGTTCAAGATATATTTGCCTATCAGTAGCAATAGTCCTTTTGGGTTACAGCAGATAAGAAATTTTGTTATGTCAAAGACCTCTGGCAAGCAATGTTTATTCATCTCTGTCATCATTAGTTTAGGAGTGGTCATTTATCACTTATAACCATTGTGGAGGAAATTGTAATGGATACACCAGGCATCTCATTTAGGATTATAGGCCAACTGATGTAGTTGCTTGTATTTCTCTTGTTTTCATTGATCTTTTGTTGGTGTTTACTTCAGGATTTCTAGTGGTGTCTGGTAAGAAGGGGGAAAAAAAAAAAAAATCACTTGCATTCCTCTATTTTTTTTTTTTCATAAAAAAACCTATGATAATCAATGTCGTTTATCCTGTTTATGTTCATAATTGATGGAGATATATTGCTTTGAACAAAATAATTCCGCATCCTGATTCAGAAGCTGTGAACAGATGATGCTTTCGGAAGGAGAATAGAAGCAAGGCCTCAGGCTGTGGCTGGCTTCATATTCAAACTTTTTGCATTTGTGCATATAGTATTTGGGATCCTGGGGAAATTTTTGGGACTTACACCACAGGAGAGGGAGCTGAAGCAGCAGCATAAGCCTGTTAACTCGAAAACATCAGAGCCAAGTTCTGAAGGTCATGCCATTGAGAAGGTTGATGCCAGCATGCTCAATCCATGCTGGCAACGGCTTCAACACTTGGAGCAGCTGGTTACCGACCTCTTAAATAAGCCTTCTAGAATCCCTCCAGATAAAGAGGACACGATAGTTGAGTCGCTGAATAGGATCAAAGCTATAGAGTATGATTTGCAGAAGACAAAGAAGGTAACTAGTTTTAGATATCTGCATGGGCAAAGTTATAGTGATGTAATGTGTAGTTGTGTACCAATTTTGTGAATTCGTGTGGCTTATCATTTTATTCTGTTTTTTGATACAGGCCCTGTTTGCAACCGCATCAAAGCAAGTAGAGCTTGCTGAGTCGCTGGAAAGTTTAAAGGAAAGCAGCATGCATGTAAGCTCTCATGTCTTCTAAATAATAAAAATGCCCAGATGGGAAAGAAGCAGAATCAGTCACTTACATATTACTTTGGTGACATAGCTGCAATTGTGGTAGCTTAATTTTACACATTTAGCCCTAATAAGTAATAAGACGTTAAGTGTCCATTGCTATTTTGGCAATTATTACATGTCATCTTCTGATCCCTGGAGACTACTCTGACTTCCAACTCTGTTTAATGGGTTTTTATTTTTGTTTAAAAGTTTTCTTTAATCATGCACATTCTGACAGTGCAGTATGTATGAATCAGGGTCCAACGTGTTGGAGAAGAAACTATAAATCTTCTTCTTCTGAAAGGCGATAGGATGGCATTTATTTTGTTCGTCTAATTCTTTATCAACGTGTTTCTGTCACCTCTAATCAAGCATGAAGATCGATTTTGCTGACTGGAGCTCACAAATCTTGTAGCGGGTAAGCTCTGATTTCCTACTCTCTCTCACATAATATATGTTCTTTCTCATAACATATTGTCTTTTCTTGATTTCTCGTGCAGGTTTACTTCATTGGTTCAACCAGTTTGCTGCTCCTCAGAGACGTCTCCAATGCAGTAATGCCAGTGTTGTATGTGAATAGCTAACTATATATCCCTTGTGTGCATATGGTAGGCCATACAAAATTCAAACTGAGAGATTTTTAGGTTTCGAGGGAACTATACATAATACCTGTTACGAGGAACTTAAATAGTGACAGCCCTTTTTCTATATTTCTGAATGAACATCCATGAGCGGGCCATGTGGGAGGAAGGATAAATTCCTCTTTTCACATTGATTACTTGTGTCTTTCGAACCTGAATATAAGTTCTCATAATGCCATAATCAGTATCTTCTATGCTACTCTTATTGGTATATACAAGAGAGATTCTTCTACCTTTCACGACAAAGGTTGCTTACTTATTTTTTTATTTATTTTTTTTTTTTTTTGCTATGCAGTATAATGTACATGGTTGTAATTTTTAGATCTGTCTTTTGTAGAGGTACATCAATTCTAACCGCTAGAGTGGATGTAGTGTTTCTGGTTTCCTGTAACTAAGTGGTTGTTTGGTTGTATGTGGGAATTCAGAATACCCATGAATTTCCATTTCCAATGAATTACATATTCATGGGATTTGGGCAAATTTGTTTGGTTGCAAATATAGGAATTAAATTCCATAGGAATTGCCCCAGGGGACTAGGTAAGTCAATTTCTTCATTTTGTAGGAATTGGAAATTCCCATGAATTCTAAATTCTCATGATTTTGGTTAACCAAACAACTCCGACATTCTTAAATCATGTGAATTCTGAAATCACATGATTTTTATTGGCAACCAAACAACCACTTAATACTAGCGTTGAATAAGATGCTTGCTAATTCACTTGGTCAGGACTCTGGAGTGTATGTGTGTTTCGACTTTCGAGCATGAATTCAATGTTGAACCCTTTAGCATGCTTTTTCCAATTAAAGCAAATCATCGTCAATAAGCCATTATGACCACCATTAACCTACATTCGGCCATCACAACAGCCATATTAGACTTAATATAACAATGTCGATACCATTGAAACTAACACATCATGCCATCATAATAACCTTTAAGTTAACTGCAAACATGAAACTAGCGTAATCAAACAACCGAACATATACAATTTTTCTTTGGTACAAGCTATGATACAAAATTCAAGTACTCTAAATCAATAAATCATGCTAGTCAAAAAGGAGGCATACACATGTAATTAGCTGAAAATACTAGAATAATACTAATCGTTATCAAAATTATATCATAACATGTTATAATTCCTAGAATAAGCAAACACAAGGTTGAAAACTAGATTGAGAAAACATTTATAAGTTTAGAATTTTCAAACCCTCAAGTCATGATACCCTAATACTCCTTTAGGTTCAAGGTTTGGTAGCACCCTGCTTTTGAAACATTACTCCTGTGTTTTTTTTTAAACTCTTTTGATGGCATTAGATTCATTCAGTAGGTCTCCATGGCTTTATTTTTTGACAGGACCTTAACCTCAGTTTGCATACGCAATAATGGATGACAAATGTTCTCTTCTATGGTAAAAGTAAACAAGAGTGACAAAGTGGTCAATTTGTGACTATTATCAATTTTAAGTTTGTATAAATGTATTCTGATATAAGAAAACATAAGTTATAACTCGATGTGGATTAGTTATTTGTAGACATATAATGCTCTTTCGGCAGAGAAGTGAACGACGT
>CAAKMY010078306.1:0-11914 GCA_901111285.1 Corrigiola litoralis | reverse complement strand
CATCCTGTCTTTTCACCTTAGTAGTCCTTTTTCTACGGGATCCCGAAACCACCAGCCGCCCCGACCTAATTCATGATGAGCCCACCAACTTCCTGGCAAGATGCCTACGGTTAAAAAGCACCGACTAAAAAATCACGAATAGTAAGTTCAACACTTACGACTTGTGTATAATTCAACTCTTCTAAAAAGCCTTATAATGAGGGATAAACTCAATTAAATTATAACAGAATTAAAAATAGAAGTTCAATCATCACGATTTTTTTTTTATCAAAAATCTTAATCACCAAAGAGAAAAGTAGATCACAATAATTAAATCACTCAACACTATAACAGAATTAAAGCTATGAACGTATCATAAAAAGGTAGGGAGAAAATAAAGGGAAATTATTCAAGGTACCCTTGAGGTTTCACGATTTTTCTATGGTACCCTTAAGGTTTATTTTTGACAAAAAAAGTTGAAAACTTAAAATCATTAACATTAAATTCAATCAAGCTATTGTAGTGATTTAAAAAATAAAGTAATAATACATATTTAACAAATAACCCAAACTCTTATCTTTATCTCTTTCAAAATAGGCTTTTTGGTAACCTTTTTTTAAAAAATATATTTTTAAAAATTTTAATAAAAAAAGTAGTTATCAAAAACAATTTTTTTTTGGTTACTTTTTTTTTTTAATTTTTATTTCTTTCTTTAAAACAATATTTTCTAGAAAAAAAATAATTTATCTTATTTATAAAGCAAAAACTAAGATGTGAAAGAATTTCACTTTCAAAAAGTAAAAAAAAAAAAAAAGCATACCAATGAGCTTTTAATAGTATACCAAATATTCACAAAAATATTTTTTGAAAACCATAAATAACAAAATTGATTCTTTTATAACAAAATACATATCTAACCAAATAATATTATAATCAATTTAATTTTATATCATAAGTTATTTATGTTCAAAGTATCATCTCATCCTCAGCAAGTGTGATGTAGTAAGCCCGAAAAGTAACCATATAAAGTTTGGGCTGATTATGCCACCATACTCCATACCCAACAACACACCCAAACCCGTCCAAACCCATACTACCCAAATCGGGTCCATTAACACCCATATAATATTATAATTAATTTAATTTTATATTATGAGTTTTATATGCCAAAATATCATCTCGACAAGTGTGAGAAAACAAATATAGATGAGCCGAAAAAAAGAGGGCCCAATCCTTAAAAATGTAGTGGGCCGATTATACACCATACCCAATCTCACACCCAAACCCGATCACATTCCCCAATCGGGTCCATAAACACCCATCCACCTAATCATCCAATTAACCCCCCTTATTTTTCCACCCACCGCCATCCACCACCACTTCCTCAACCAAGCCACCACCCAAAACACCATGTCTCCCCCAGCCTCCCCTCCGAAAGGCAACCCACCAGCCGAAACCACAACCCCCCAGCCGAAACCACAACCCATGGCGTGGTCCCACGAAGAGACCCTGAACCTGATCCAAGCCTACCAAGAAAAATGGTACTTCCTCAAACGAGGCCAGCTCAAGGCCTCCCAATGGGAAGAGGTCGCCGCAACTGTCGCCGCACGTTGCGGGTTCGGGGGCCCCACCAAATCTGGCACCCAATGCCGCCACAAGATCGAAAAGCTCCGTAAGCGGTACCGTGCCGAGAAGCAGAAACCAACGAATTCCCATTCCGCTGCTTACCATGGTTGGATTTACTACCCCCTCATGGACCAGCTTGAGCACGGCCCTCTTTCGCCGAAACCCGAACATCAGGATTGTGGTGTGGATACTGATGATGAGGAGGAGGATGGGGAGGATGAGGTGGTGGGGTTGGGGCTGACCAGGTTGCGGAGCGTGAGTGATTACCACCAGAAGGTTGCATTGCGAGCGAAAGATGAAGTCGGGAACGGGTTCCCGAGGAGTTGCAGGAAGAAGAGGAAGACTTACTGGGGTGGTCCTGCTGCTGATGAGTGTGCGGGCACGGGTGGGTGTCGAGAAGAGGAAGGATATGGTGGTAATGTGATCGAGGAGTTGGCGGGTCAGATGAGGGGGTTCGCGGAGAGGTTTATTAAGATGGAGAGGAAGAAGATGGAGGTGATGAGGGAGAATGAGAGGTATAAGATGGAGATGGAGAATAAGAGACTGGAGATGATTCTTGTTTCGCAGCAGAAGACTGCTCATATGATTTCTAAGGCCTTTGATTCTTGTCAAAACCAACACCAACATGACTGCTGATTTGTGAAGTTTATTGATCTTCATCTTGATGTAAGAAATAAGGGTGCTTAGATTAAGTTTTTCGTTTTAGAGTAATTAAGGTTGTAGTTATGACTTGTGATGCTTTTTTTTAGTCTTGATGTAGTTTGTAACTTTGTGGTAGTGCTGATTTATTCTTCAACTGAACTGTTGTACTTTGAGCGTATGTAGTTGAATGGTGCCAGTTCTTGAAATATATTGAAACATTGCAATTTACTAACACAAGTTCTGTTTAAGTTGCAAGAGTAAATATATTGGATTATGCTTGAAGTCGATTTTATAATCCCAGGTACAGCTTCAAAAGTGTTAAACTAATGATTGAGAATATTCTGCTAATGGTTGAACACTTGAACTAAAGCTGTTGGCCAAATTGATGTCTCACTTGTCACATGCCTAAGGAGAGCAAGATACATGCATCTAAGGGGATCTAAGGTCATATTGCATGCCCTTAAAGTGAGCTTTGCTCACTCCTCTAACAATCCAAGTCTGCCCAGATATACAAACGTACCAAATATCATCAAAACTACTACGGAGTACTAAGAAACCACATGAAAGATACTAGGAAATATGATAACAAAAAATAGGGCATTCTTCACTTGTTGCTGGGGTCCGATAAGTCAGCAAAATAATCATCGTAGGCCTTGTTTTGGTAATACGCGCCACAAAGTGCGGTGAATACACCACCGAGAGCCAGGCAAGTATTGGCACATCTGGGTGGCATATGGGAGAGCGTTATAAGCAGCATGCTCGCTGTCATAAGATTATGAGGAACTCTCAAATCTGGATAATCCATTGGCATTGCTGACTCGTGGGAAGAATTCGATTTTGATCTCAATGAGTCGCTCTTTGCTGAATGCACCTATGTGATAGTAATCTATTATTCCTTCAAATATTGTGGTTTGTTATAAAACTAATAATCGAGAGAGCAAGAAATGAGAGGGAGGAGGAGACAGAAGGAGGGAGAGATTCTATTATATCTAGGTCTTTATTAGTTTTTTTTTTTTCGTGTGTACATTGGAGGAGCGGGGAAGAGGTTATGAGGATTCGAACCTAGGGTTGAAATTCCAACCATTGGACCAATCTTGATCCTCTATCTTCGATAGTTGTTATACGGTAGTGATATGAAACTTCACTAAAAAAAATAGAACTTATGGATATTCGTATACAATATTTCATAACATCGTTTTTATAATGAGTAGAGCCTTAAATTATAAATACCAAACAAATTTAGGTAATTATGAAACTTGTAGTACCGTATACATATTAAAAAGTCATCTCATTACGTACTCTCAAAAAAAAAAAAGTCATCTCATTAAATCAAATTTGTTTGATTTTGAAATTTATAATTTGAGAGAATTCTCCTTTGAGATTTGAGAAACTCTACGAAAAAGATTTTCTTTGGTGGTTTCTGCAACGTAAGACTTGTGATCTTTAGTTATTCCGAGTTCGCGAATCAAGGTTAGGTGTTCAAAGCAAGCTAATGCATATTTGGTGTCATGAGGTCATATTTGTTGTAAATGAAAGGCCATTCACACTATATAGATTCATGATATTGTAATAGACGAATAGAAAGAGGAGTCAGCATATGCCAACACCACCATTATGATGCTCGGACGCGCCTATTTGACTGGACGTACCCTTGTCGACCCGACATGACTCGGGTACTGACAAGGGATACGTGTCCGGTCGGCAAGATGTGAAAACGGACACCTTCCTTATAGCAAGCGTGGGTCTTCAGGTACCAGCTCCAATGTAAATGGGTGAAGGAGGTTCTTACTAATGGAAAGTAGAGAGGAGAGGAAGGCGGTAAAGAAGAGAAGGGAGGAGAGAGAAGAACTTGCAAGGAGGCGGCACTGCAGCAATGAAAAAAAACCTAAGGGCTGCTATCATTAAGGGTATCTTGGTCCTTTTCCCTTATTAGGGTTTAAAAGTGGAACATTAGTCAATGACAGCTGGCCCATAACTCATTTTCTGTCTATTGCAGCTGGCCCATAACTCATTTTCTGTCTATTCTTTTCCTCTTTTTTTCTTCTTCACAAATTATTAGAGAAGACCGTCTACTTTTATTAGTAGACCATCTCTTTACAAGTTAAATTTTCTTAAGATCTCTACAAGCCCAACTTGAGTGTGAATTTATATGCCTTTATTGGACCAACATGGCTTGGTCTACTTTTATGATAAAAGTAGACGGTCTCTCCCAAAACTAGCTGTTCTTTCTTATACTTTCTACTCCCCTTAAATTTGAAAAAAGTATAGGTTGGGTAATGTTGACCGTGTCCAATTACGAAATCCGGATATGTTGACTGTGTCCAAACCTAAGCGTATCCGCATTTCAAACGTGGTATCCTTGATTTTACAATTTCAAGTACCCGACACCCGGATTCGTACCCGGATTGGGTACCCATATCTGAGTCCGAGCATCATAGATTATAGGCTCTAGCTAGTGAGATGCCTTGTACTTGAAGGAAGAAGCCCCTAAATTTTGTGTATTTACGATGACTAACGGAAGTCCGAAGTAGTGAGCTGATCAGAAAGGAAATAACCAAATATGAGCTGATTAGCATCTAAGTAATATCTAAAAGAGGCGTAACTTAAATCTGCAGAAGGTAACTCCCTTTTAGTTCTAAAGGAGTAAAGGGATTGTACTATTAGACATCATTCTAACAAAACAGGACAGAAAATAGGAACAAAAGTGCAAGTAATCAGACACTAGAAATTATAGATTTTATTTCGAGCTACAGATCGAATCTCCTGTCAATCTCAATAACAATACTCTAGCTTAAAAGTGCTCATGGTTCTACTCAAAACACCTCCCTGCAGCTACTGGTCTTGATGGCTCTTCTTATATGCTGGACCATCAAAGATGTATCAGCAGCTGGAGAGCAGCAGTCCAAAATGTTTTTTTATATCTAACTGCTGCAACATTTTGTGAAGTGTAGGACGAGATGTATGTACTAGACCTACTATTATTTGTATCCTGGTTATGTGACTGTGTATACCAGTCATGGACTCATTCCCAAGGACCCCAACATGCTTATCAAACTCTAGGGCCCGAGTGACTCTTTTGATTTGTGGCATACTGGGGTGACTGTATAAGTTGCAGCTGCTAGTCTGCTACTACCCATGGGGTAACAGGGTACTCAGCAGTTGCAGAGTTGCAGCCACTCCAGACCTCGCCTATCTGATGATAATGGCTCAGCTTGCCACTTATCAAGAATTCAGAACTCATTTGATGACCGCGAGGATGAATTGCCCTTTGAACGGCATCTAGTTGCAGATTTACCTATTTAAGGGGAGATTATGGTGCCTTTTGGAACAAATGATGTTAACACGACGCCTATGGACAGAGCCACGGCTGCAAAAGCAGAAAAGACTTTGCCACTTCCCTGATTGTTGCTATCAAGACGGGAACATATGAATTGGACTTGGCTTCATCTAGTGTCATACTAATTGCACCTGGGTTTTGAGCTGAAAAAAAAACTTCGCTGTCTGAATGAAAGAAAACTGTATAGCTAAAGCTACTCTTGCATCTAATTCTAAGCGCGTTAGTCATCGGCCAATGATCCACAGGTTTCGCAGCTCAGTCAAATGAGGATTGAGGGGTGTGAGACTCCATAAGAACACCTCCTTCCCTTCCCTTCTCTTCCGCAAACCCACAGTTCACATAGTTCTCAAGCCAGAGGAGGTTGCACGCCACCAAAAGACTCGCGAAGGGCGTTAAAGTGGACAATGAATTAATGACATCCAGATCGAATTATTTGATCTAAGAAGCTACGGAAAGGAGTAATCGTATGATTTTTCTTCATCTTCAAATTGGCATCAAGTGAAGTCATTATGGACAAGCACATACTTAAGAAAGTGATGATAATAAAGTCCATTCCACAAATAACCTCTTAGGCATTTTATCAAACAGGTTGTATGCATAACTAACATTTCAAGCCTGTCCAAATACTGGTAAATTAAAGTGGGTAGTACCGTAGTACCAAAAGTTCATACAAACATACTACTAAGAAAGCACATGAAAAAGATACTACAAATCATGATAATAATCCAAAGCGCATTCTTCACTTGTGGTTAAGGTCAGATGAGGCAGCATAGTGATCATCGTAGGCCTTGTAGGTGTAATACGCGCCACACAATGCGGTCACCGCACCCGTGAGACGAAGGCCACCTGCGGTACCTCTGGGAAACCAAGTGGAAGCCGCGTAAAATGTGACACTTGCCCCCATAATGCCCAAAGGGACAGTTAAATTTGGATACTCCATTGCTGAGTTGTGGGAAGAAGTCGATTTCATCTCAATGAGTCGTTCTTTTTCTGAATGTACCGATCTGATAGTATACGATGATTAGTCAGGTCAACAATTGGCGCCTAATTTAAACTATACTCTATATGAGGTTAAATTATTCACTATTCAAAAAAAATTGTAAGAAATTATTAAATTAGTATTATTGAATTATTGAATAAGAAAAGTCATCTCATCATATCAAAATTTATTTGAATTGTTGAATTTATGAGCTATTAAAAGTCGAAAGTTTCCTCGAATTGATTGACAGACGATCGGGGAGAGGGGAGAGATGTATAGCAATGGAGAATTGATAATGTTATGGTGAATTGATGTTCTCCCTTGTCTTATAAGATACATAGTACTTGATTGGTCTTACAAAGATAGGGAGGGACTTGTATATATATATATACATGTTTATTATTTAGCGAGTCATCACGTTATTCTCTAAAATTATGGAAGCAGGAATTTATTCTTAATTTAAAGATTTTCACAAAGTTGGACCCATCCTTTCATGCCAAGGTGATGTCAATAGCTTGTAATTGTATATTTGTATGGTTTACAATTAGCGCGATAATGAATTTTTTTGTAGAATGTTCACATATACCATGTGGCTAAGCAATTCGAATGCGCTTAAAAATACTCCAAGATTAAAAATTTAACACAATTTGTGTAAAGTAAATAGCCACTTAGTACAAGTTGGATAGCTAAATGCTTGGAAGGATCTATTGCCTACGAGAAGCACCGAAATCTTTTTTCTAATTTCCATTACTAATGTTCTCTTTTGTTCCTCCAATGTGGCCTCCAATGTGCCTTTGTGGGCAGTGCCACGGGACTATAATAGAGTGTAAACATGCCGTTTTTCCTTTCAACTTGGCTTTTTTCATCCAAAGAATATCCTCCCATGGAGAAAATGTTATTGCACTAGGAAAATTGTGGCTTCTTAAGGGGATGTTATGGTCTTTGCAACAGCAGATATCACACCAAAAGCAATTCCTGATGCCGGACTTGTAATAAAATGCTTCGCTTCATTCCAGACACAGTGCCGACACTGCTTACAGCAGGAAGCATTTCCAAACCTCATATTCACTCAAAATCAGCTTCAATAGAACACCAATGTTTGAAGTATGCTCAGGTATTATAAGTCACAAGTTTGCTAGTGCCATTGCAACGACTGACTGAATGTAGTACGCATCGTGTGTTTCCTTTCAGAATTTCAGGAAGCAAGTGATTCATTGCTGAAGTCCGTCTATTACCAATCGGCAATTCATGCAGCCTAAAAATTGCGTACTCAGCATATCTAACCCATACAAAAAACAAAGCGAGATTTATCATGTGAGCACTCTTCTAGAAATATAGATAGCACTGTTAAAGAGTCTCGAGATGTACAGCATCGTCAGTGAAGCTTACCCAAAGATGAGACAATCATACCTTCAAATGAACAATGCATTGGTGGGTCCTCACCTTATAATACTGATTGCTGAACACCAATTTGCCTTCCTTAATTTCCAGAAATACTTGCCCCATACCTTCAGTTATGCTATGGGCGAAAAACAATTCTGTCGTTCAGTAGAAACCTGAGATCGATGTGGCCTAACAAAATTTGGCATCATTCGCCTTTAGCCAATGACTCCAGACGTTTTTTTTTACCAATGATCACCACAAGAACAAGAACCATCCTTGAAATGATGATAACGATTGACATCTCTTATAGTGATTTCCCTTTGTGTCAACTTCGAGACGAATTTAATGAAATCATGACAATCTTCACAAGCTCGGAGATTCTTGGTGATGAGAAGCCTTGTTCCAGGTTGGGTGCTGATAAGTCCAAACGCAATTGCTAGTCTTTCGCTATGACTGCAAACCATGCGGGTCTTCTCATCATCTTCGACATCATGCAAAACAGTGCCAGTAGTTGGGACATAACCAGCTTCTGTCACAAGCCCTGTTACCCTTTCCAACTCAGCATATATTGCTTCACTCATGAGATGTGAAGTGTCTCCAGAAAGGAAAGCGTGAACTTCATTCTTAACTTCAATCCAACTACATGCTATGCTTTTCTTAATTCCTCTATCAGTCATCAATCTTCTCACCCTGGCCACTCCCTCCCATTGCCCGGCTTGTGCATATATATTCGACAAAATCACATAATTGCCCGAATCATCAGGTTCAAGTTCAATTAGCCTCTCCAATGCTAATTCTCCCAATTCCACATTTTTATGGATCTTACATGCATTCAGCAATGAACCCCAGACAGCAGAATCTGGCCTAACTTTCATCCGCATTATTAGATCGTGAGCCTCCTTTAGTCGACCAGTATGACCGAGAAGATCAACCATACATGTATAGTGTTGCACAGTAGGATCAATACAGTACTCATCCACCATTTTATTAAAATAGAACCACCCCTCATCTAGTAAGCGACCATGTCGACAAGCAGAAAGGACTCCCACAAAGGTAATATGATCAGGCGTATAACCTTTCCGTACCATATCTTCGAATAGATCAACTGCATCAACAGCATAACCGTGCATGGCATATCCAGTAATCATCGCATTCCACGCGACAACCCTATTCTCCAAAAGCCTCTCAAACAACCTCCTAGCCACTCTAACCGATCCACATTTTGCATACATATCAACAAGAGCGGTTTTAACCTTATCATGGGACGCAAACCCTTGCCTTAAACTAAACCCATGAATCTCCCTCCCCTGGGGAAGAGCAGCAATGTCGGCTGAAGCCGAGATAACTGTAACCAAGGTAGCAACAGTAGGCCTCTCACTCGCAAAGTCCATCTGACTACACAAAGAAAATGCCTCTTCCGGGAACCCATTCTGGGCATAAGCAGCAAGCATAGAGTTCCACAAAACAACATCCCTACTCACAATCTTATCGAAAACCCCCCTCGCACTCTCCACGCAACCGCACTTCGCATACATATCAATCAATGCAGCACCCACAAACACATCATTCTCCCACCCAGTCCTCACCACATGCTCATGTATCTCCCTCCCCTCCTTCACATTGGAAAGCGCCGAGCACGCCTTCAGCACAAAAGGGAAAGTAAAGTTATCAGGCACAAGCCCATAATCAAGCAACTGATTATAAAGTGATATAGCAGCTCCATACGGTCCATCCCAGGCATACCCACGTATCAAAACATTCCACAGGAAAAGATTTCTCTTAGGCAATTCATCAAACAGGTGGTGTGCATAAACTAAGGCATTACAATTACAATACAAATCAACTAATTTCGTAGCTAAATTAACATTTAACGACTGCCGAGATACACAAAGTTGCGCATGAATCTGTTTACCAGGTTCAATTGCTCTTTGCTTGATACAAGACCGTAAAATCGAGGCGTAATTTATTGAACTATTAGCTTTTGAAGAATTGTAGTTCATATCATTAGTGAAATTTTTAATGTTGTAATGTTTAGTGATTAATAGTGAGGATAATGAGTGATAAAATGCAGAATTAAGGAGCAATGAAGGTGAGTTGAAAAAGCAGGAAAATGAAGGTAAATGTGAAAAAGTTCTTTGTAAGTTTATAATGGAATGTAGTAGCATTTTGATTGAGAATATATTTGGGTACTTGAAGAAATGGACAATTATAAATATAGTGGTTTTGTAGTGTAGGAAGGAAGATCATATGTGGGTAGAGTGAACTTGAAGTTACTAAGTTTTAACGAACTTTTGAAGTTTAAAAAGTCGGTATTAGTGGGGAATAATAGTATAGTGAGGTCGTCCTAGTTGACTTGAGAGTTTTGTCCAATTCGACACTCACAAGTCACAAGTCCTATAAATTTAACTCCCTCCCAAGTCCTAACAAACCACATTCCAAAAAAGTAAAGTAAAATAAAAAGTAGAGTTGGCCAGTAGACCTGGCAAACTTGATCCGAATCCGAACATCCGATCCAAATGATCCGATCCGTGATCCGAATTTCATCCAAAGATGACAATCCGAACATAATCCGAAATCCGAATTGATCCGATCCGATCCGAATCCGATCCGAAAATAGCTAGACTCAATCCGAAGTGATCCGATCCGAGATGATCGGATCTAAGATGAGCCAATATAATTTATATTTATACTAGTTTATTTCAATCGTTACTTTTCAAATACTTTTCCGAAACTCTTTATCGTTCATACTTATTGGTAAATTAGTATTTTTAAATATTTTTCTAATGAGGAATATTAATCTTCGAGAAAAATATATTTACCATTTACTAATAAAATGGGCAAATTATTGTCACTTTTAGAAGCGACAACTAATCTTTAATTAGTATATCATATAAAAAGAAGATCTCAATAAACCAAATCAAATAGATCGTGATGACGCGATCTGAAATGACCCGATTCGAGACAATCCAATCCGAGATGACCCGATCCGAAATAACCCATTCCAACCCTATCCGATCCGAAGTAATGTGAATCCGAAGTGATCCGATCCGATCCGAAACCGATCCGATTTCATAGGTCATCCGAATTGATCCGATCCGAATTAACCCAACCGAATCCGATCCGATTGATCCGTTTGCCAGGTCTATTGGCCAGGGGTCGGTTCACCCCGGCTTGGTGGCCTTGGGTCGAGTTTTTGGATTTCCCCGAACCATACTAAAAACCTAAAAAAAATGGATCGGGTTGGTTTGGGTTCAATGATGAAGAGGGCCACTTTGGACAAGTTTGGCTCGGTTAGGGATAGGTTATGGCTTGGACTGGGTTAACAAGGTCATCCCATGACTAGCTCTACAAAAAGTATTGCAAATATGACATAATATTGTCGTAGTTGTGGATATTAATCACTGCATATGATGATTTCTGTCTCTGGCTAGGGGCGGATTCAGAATTTGAAATTGTGAGGGTGCTGAAAAACCTTTTCTTTACCAAGTCAAAGATAAAAACAACGTTAATTTGCAAATGATGGTCCAAAGAAAGGGGGATTCAAAGAAAATTTCATGTTTGTCTTTTCTATTGAGGGTGCATTTGCACCCTCTTTTAACACACTGCATCCACCACTGTCTCTGTCTTAATAGATTCACTATTTAGAGTTATTTTTTGACAGTTTGACTATTAATAATCCAAAATATATAATTGAAAAAGTTATAACAATTTAATTACATAAAGCATATCTACTTCCGGTGGATGAATTAGCAAATGCTAACTAGGGCTGTTCATCGGTCCAGGACCGGACCGGACCGGACCGAACCGGACCGGACCGAAGACCGAAACTAGAAAAAACTTGGACCGAAGACCGGACCGAAAACCATCCGGTCTTGGACCGGACCGGACCGGAAAAACCCGGACCGGACCGAGACCGGACCGAAAGACCGAAATTTAGCTTTTTAATATATAAGTTCATGCGCTACTAC
>CAAKMY010078273.1:0-22536 GCA_901111285.1 Corrigiola litoralis | reverse complement strand
TATAGAAGATCGATGAGCCCCCAAGGCCACTTACCAACCCCATATGCAAGATATTCATTCCTATCTCCACTTATGTGACAAACCAACTCAAGAAGTTCAACATGACTTTTAAGGTTTTGATATGAAGGCAAGGTTCAAAGGGTGGGCACATTCTAGGATTGTGGTGTTAACTTTAACTAGTAGGTCTTGGATTGGTCTCTTCATGACTTTGATGTTATGATAAAATGTAGGACCCGAAATGGAACCCTACTTGTGACTGAACCGGATACTTGTACCAAAACATGGAAGCCGCCACTTAATTTTTTAGGGAATTAAGAAACCCATTGCTCAACATGCCTCCAATAACCTAAGTCATTTAGAGAAAGCCACATGGCGCATACGTATCACCTCAATCCAATTGTTAAAATATAAAAAATAACTTACATTCATGTATGTGCTTCCATCTTCGTTGATCAGTACACCAAATCCAGTTGGAATATGTTGGAAAAATTCAGAACATGTCAGCAAATTGTAGACACAACCTATACAGATCATGAGAGCAAAAAATAATCGGAAAAAGGCAGCAATAACTTACATTTTCACTTGCGCTATCCCTGTCTTTCCCTGTTGCTCTGCCTCTATTTCCATTGACCCTTTTGGAAGGTTCCTCGACCAGAATTTATCATTTTCCCCCCTCGATCTACCAATTCTTGAACGCTATGTTGTGGATTGATGATGTGCAGCTGCTGGCACATTTCCTAACTCTGAAACAGGAGAAGATTCTCCCCTTTTGGAAGGTCTCCCTCCTTTTCTATTTGTTAAACTCCTCCACATGATTATGCTTGTCTGGGCATTTCCTTTTATCGTGGCTATTGGACTTGCAAAATATGCAATGCATCACAACGCCATCCTTTGTCATTTTTCCTGGTTTGTTTGGGTTTTCATGGGGGCATCCCTAGCCCTATTTTTATTGGTGGAGGATCTAATGCTTTGTCAATTTTAGGCTAATGTCTTTCCCCTCCAACATGTGTTAATTGCAGATGAATAGCTCTTCAAGTAGGTTTTTTTGTATAATAGTCGTCAATATATCCCTCAACCTTATTGTGTAGGAAAAACATGCAGCTTATAGCATGACTACAAGAAATGCCACACAAGTCCCACTTCCTACAGGGGCATGTCCTAGCCTCTAAGTCAACTATCATGTTATCCATTTGATGACTCATTTGGAACAAAGTCACAGTGGAAGGCATTGGAATATAATTAGTAGCCTCTACTTTTTTCTTCTCAAGTTTTGCATAGATCCTAGATCCTAGGACAAATGACACAATCAGTCTTTTCCATTTCCATCTTTTTCACAACCAACCTTTGCATCAATGCACTGCTAATGTCCTCTAATAACTCTGGCATTGATGATGTAGCCATCAAAAGTTTCAGACATGTTATTGACTATAACATCACATTTGACGGTGGTTTTGACAAAAGCCCTACAAAAGACCATATGGTTCTTAGCTTTAAAAGCCAATACATCATAGGGATTAATGTTTCCATCTCAGCTATTTGATCCTCATTAACAGGTTCATTATAAGCTCTAGAGCTTTCCAAAACATTTTTTTCATTTCATCCCCTTTATAATTCTTATACCAGTTTGCAAAAACATGTCTAACACAATGACTATGTATTGTCTTAACGTATATAGTAGATACTGCATTGATTACTGCATGTAAGTTCCACAGCATTTGATTATCATACAGTATGCTCATGGTAATGCAAGATAAATTAACATAAAGTAACTAATGTGATCATGTTATTGCACTGCAAGAAAAATTAAGCATTTGATTATGACAAGTAAAATATTATTAGCAAACACATTGCAACTGAAAGAATGAGTATAGGCTTATGTTGATGTGAAATCAGAGTCCAACTTTCACTTTGATCAGAACCCAGACTGTTTTGCGGTCAAAAATCAACCCCACGAATCATTATTCTCTCCTTCAGCCATTGTCTAAGCTATTGGGAACATCTAATCATTTGAGTCTCTCCCCACTACAGCCATCAAAACACCTCCTAGAAAGGTTTTTTTAAAAGCAGACATCTAGACAAAGCACATTTCTACATCCTTCTAATTACCCTTTGCTAAGGCCATTGTAACATTTTTTTGCTAGGATCAGTTAACATGATGAAGGAGCTTCCAGGGTTTTTAAGCTTCAAAGCCTCCAAGTATTTCCCCAATTTACTGTAATGTTCTTTCATTGGTCCATAAAGCTTCTTATGTGCATTATACTTAACTCTGTATGCAAACCAATTGTTGGCAATCAGCCTGTAAGCCCTTCTTATGGTTTCTGTGATTTATTTAGCAAACTAGTTGTGCCTGCTCTTGAACACCTCCAAGAATTGCTTAGCAACCCAACTAGCTTTCAACTGCTTGTTCTTCTTCATGTCTATGTTGCAATTATGCTGATTCTGAACTCGTTAAACCATAAAATATGCTAGCTTTGAATGCCAAAATGCATACAACTTAAAAGGGCAGTTAACAACACATTTGGCAACAATCCTTAATTGTGTATTTTTATCACCGACACCAATCATAACATTTCTCCCTTGGGGAACTTCATATCTTGTGACAGCCTCTTTGAACTTCTCCCTATTTGAGAATCTAATCCAAGCCTTCCAAAGTAACTTTGAGAAGTCTGTACAATCATCAATTGTTGGCAGATTTCTCCTCTTTCTCCTCCTTATGCTTGGAACATCTTCCTCACTTTCTCCAGGGGTGAGATCATCATTAGAAGAGTTATAATCACTCACCCATCCATTTGCTTCAGTAGTTGAAGCACCACCATTAACTAATTTAGTTCTTTCTTTTGTCTGTCCAGTAAGGTTGCTAGTAGAAGCTTATTTTTGTAGTTGACAAGCAATTTGCACTATCTCATCATTCCACCTAGTAATTCAGCTTCTTGCTTTTATACACTCCTCATCATCAGTGTCACTATCAGAACCAAACACTTGATCTCTTAATTCCTCTTCAAACTCAACTTCTAAATCAACAAGATCATCAATTGGACCTCCAAACTCAGCTTCTAAGTCAAGATCACCATTTGTTTGGTTACCATCAGTATCACCACTAGCATTTCTAGGCTCATATAGTGGATTATCTGAATCTTCGGACTCAACATCACTACACAATTGATTAAATCTCATAGGACTCTCTGGCCTATCATCAAACCAATCATCAGCTTGTGTAGAGACAGTTGCTGCTTGTGTAGAGGGAGTTGTTGTTTGTGTGGTTTTAGTGGCTGGAGCAGTTTGTTTGATGGTGGAGGGAGCTATTTGTGTGGTTTTGGTGGAGGGAGATGTTTGTTTGGGGGTGGAGGGAGCAGTTTGTTTGGTAGTGGAAGAAGTTGTTTGTGTGGTTTTGGTGGAGGGAGTTGTTTGTTTGGTAAAGGTGGGAGCTATTTGTTTGGTTTGGAGGAGAAAGATGTTTGTTTAGAGGTGGAGGGAGATGTTTTTTTGGTAGTTGCTTGCTTCTTAGATGAAGAAGTGTTAAGTACGCAGCTTGCTTTGCATGTGTTGTTCATTTGCTTTGATCTGGATCGGGCTTTGGGTTGAAGTGAAATGGTTATTGGACAGTGTTGGTAGGTCTTACAGCTTGCAATTTTTACCTATTTTGTTTCTGCTTTGGAGAAAGATATGGTTCAACTCGCACATCACATTCAAGAAGAACCTTTGGCACATCTATCCCATGTACCACATACAGCTCTATCAAACCAGTTACCTTTAGATGTTTAGCCATCTCCAACACATCTTTGTCTATATACACCCTCCTAAGCTCGTCCTCCATCTCCATTCCAGGAATAAAATAGTAAATTGCATCAATTGTTTTGTAATTGTCACAATTCTGAGCTAATTCCAATAGGTACCACCTACAAAACTCATCTACATCAACATGAGCATAACTTTAAATTTACCACCAACATAACTCAACTTAGGATGTTTATTGAATGAACCACCATGCAAAAAAAACAATTTCACAATTTCCATCGTTATTTGTCACCTAACAAATTAATTCAAATTCAAAGCATTTATCAATGCATATAAAAGGTTGTAAATTTATGCCAATATGAGTGAGCAATAAACTTCATCAACAAAGTTTGCGCCAAAGTATGAATAATTTGAGCTTAGCAAATACCCAGAATTCAAAAGTACTCATATAATATCTGACTCTATATCTAACTAAATGATACAGCAAATACACCCAACTTACCATACCAATATATAGCTTGGAAATTCATCATTATGCTCGAATAAATGCATACTTACCACCTTGAGGGATTGAATGTTGTTATGTGAATGACAGTCGGATGTCCATGTCCACCATCAATTCGACCTTGTCGGTCGTAGTACACAAAAGGAAAGAAGAGAGAGAGAGAGACAGGGCGTTAGGTTTAATTGAGGTTAGTCAGGTTGAATTGTAGAGACAAGTTGAGAGGAACCACAAAGATGAGTAGTCTCAAGTTAGGAGGGAGGGAATTAAGACGTTGTGAGGGAAGTTTTAGCTTCAATAAAAGTCAATCTGCCACGTAGGTTAGTATCACTCTCCAAAGCTAGGTTTGTAACTCATAGAGCAACAGATGAAAAAATGAACACAATTTAGGATAATTAAAAAAAATAAACATTAGTTAGGATATTAAAAACCAAAGCGCCATAGTTGGTATTATTCTACACAAATTTTCCTTGATTTAAACCCTTTTAAGCATGTAGTTCATGTGGATATGACATAAAAATTAAAGCTTTAATGTGATATTTGAAAACACATAGGAATCACAATAGATAAGAAAAAGAATATAAGATAAATAAGAGAAAACGAAATACAATTGACATACTACATTGTGCCCTCAAAACTTATTTGATCGTGAGATATCTTAACATTGCTTTAGGTTTTACCTTGAGGAATTTTTCTCCTTGAGGTTTAGGACAATCTTTCTTTGTTTCTTTTCCAAGGTTGAAGCCGAATGTAGGACTCAAAAAGGTTTGGTGTGCCACTTGAATGCTCTGATTATATGATAATGGTAATTACAGAAAATGTACGTGTTTAAGGGGGTTTTTATGACTCAAAAAGTGTCAAAAACATCCTCATAAAGACTCAAGGAAGCTTGTATACGGCAGACAAATAAGTAAAAAATAAAAAAAAACACATGTCCTACACCCATGCAAAAAACGTGTGTGGCCCAACATGTTTGCTAATAAAGCGCAATCGCAAGCACGTCCAGGCGTGTGACAGTATGCGCCTGTTCATTGCCGCACACTCGTAGATTGCTATGCACATATGCCCACATAATGTGGTTGTGGCACACATCAAAAAGTTTTTCTCCTTTTTTCCTTCGTCACTCGGTTTCGCAATTTTCCTTACATGTACTTAATGCTTCCGCCCAAATTTTTGCCTCGCACTCTAGGAATAGTCTAGAAAGCTTTGGAACGATTTGAAATAACCATTTTAACTATAATCTATTTAACAAGCTCTTGCATATACACTTCCTAGTTCCTCCACATGAAGCCTTAGGTACATGGACTTAAAACTAAATTTGAAAAAAATTCATAGAAAAAATAGTAACTACTTACAAGCTAAATCTTTTTATGACCCCTGAAAGCCCAAGTCAAGTTATAGATTTATTGCCTTTATTGGGCCAATATGACTCGGTTTACTTTTGAAATAGAATAACGGAGAAGTGGCAAAAATCACCCCCATAGGTTTGCTATTATATAGGTGCAATTGAACATCTTATGTTTTGATTGGAGTAATTTGGCCCCAAACATTTATTTTATGTACAATTAAACACCAATACACATTATTTATTAATTGGTTGCCCAGATAATCTATATACAATAAAATTATATGACTAAAAATTATCTCTTAACTATTTACCAGATAAAATACAAAAACTCATGTATAATACAAATCAATCAATTAATATTGTACCACCATATGATTTACCAACACTGCCATAATCATTATCATGATGATGATGATGGATGTTTGAATGGTCATGATGGTGGTGGTGGTGGTAACTATGGAGCATCTGTGGGTAGAGCAGGGAATTGGTGCCCAGAGTAGATGGATCAAGTAGGATGAAGATGAGCAAGCTGGAGCGTGTGAGTGAAAAAGTTATGCATCTTATAACCGTCATTTGAGGAGAACTTTGAACTTTGCAAATCAACTCTTTGAACTATGAGTATGATTTGAATGTATTGATTTGTATTTGATGTGGTATATATTATTAATAGATATTTTAGTCATATCATTTTATTATGTATAGATTATTTGGACAACAAATAACAAATAATGTGTATTTGGTCTAATTGCACTTAAAAGGAAATGTTTGGGACCAAATCGCTCCAATTAAAATATAAGGTATTCAATTGCACCTAATAGCAAACCTATGGGGGTGATTTGCCACTTTCCCGAATAACGGTAAACACCAAGACTTTCTGATTTTTATAAAGGTTGGAATCGAGGTCTAAGTAAATGTTTCAAATTGAAAGTAGAATATTTGAAGGCAACGAATCCAATTACCCAACGAGCACAAAAGCTGATCAAATTTGCTCAACCCCATTTTTGCCTAAAATCAACCCTGAAATGCGCAAATTTTTTATTTTTAGCTGCTTTTAAGTAAAAACAATAAAAAAGTTGCCCTAACAACGTTCTGGGAATTTATATTATGAATAAAATTTATG
Source organism: Corrigiola litoralis (assembly GCA_901111285.1). Lineage (NCBI taxonomy): Eukaryota > Viridiplantae > Streptophyta > Magnoliopsida > Caryophyllales > Caryophyllaceae > Corrigiola > Corrigiola litoralis. The sequence goes on along the minus strand of CAAKMY010078273.1, from coordinate 15,831 downwards.
TTTCTATTACCACAATTGCGTAGATGTTGAAAAAGTAGAAAATCACTTCAAATGAACACGGGGGTGAGAGTTACACTTTAGAATATGAACCGTCAACGCAGTGCGCAAAAAGCCTGATTTGACTGAGCCCGATGATCACGTCTACGATGGGGACAAGAGAAAAGGTGCGAGAGGGAATTACTTTAAAAGCTCAACACCTCCCTTCTAAGTTCCAAGACGACAACCAAACACGAGCATCTATATAGTATGGCATCTCCAAATGCGTCACCAACACAGTAACATAACTTGCCACATCAAATATTGACAAATCACCTAGCAAACTAACCTCGCAACATATCCTATTAAGTAATCACTACTTAAGAGTGTAAATACAGGTTTGATATCACCAACATTCAACACCACAAGGATCTCCTACTAAGATATCCAATTTGAAGATCATATGCTGCACAACTTAATGTTGGACTACTGACACCTGTTCTGCTTCGGTATATATACAGTATACCCTGTTAGACTTTACCGATCAAGACCACGCTCTATACAGTCCGAGCAGGAATCAAGACATCCGTCGAACACAAAATGTGATGCTTCTTCACACAAGCAGAAACCTGCAAAACACACCAACTATCCTGTGCGCCTAACAATGGTACTGATTAGCTTTATTCTCATTTTTTTCATCTCATTTGCAAGATATGCTTTTATGTCGTCCAACTCAATGGCAAATAACCCCTTCTGTGCAATGCACACATCAACTCAAAGCCTCCTCAAATGTTACCGCAGAAGATTTCTCCAAGTGCTTTAGGGATACCGCTCTGACAGATAAAACGCCATCAGTTCAATGCTATGGCTTATCTTCACCACAGTATTCACAAGGAACCATGATAATCCCTATTCCAGCAGAACCTCAACATTGTTGTTGAGTGGCAACAACAAAATTCTGAAAAGCAAGCGGACTGCATCAGTGCAAGCAAAATACAGTTAAAAATGACAGTACTCCCAAGTGGAGAATACAAGCACTATAAAGACAAGTATTTTCATAAGCTGTCTAATAAAATTTTCAGAATTACCAAATACGAAAAAAATCCTGGTCATCTGTTGTCATAGTGTAGCCAGATTTCCATGAATGGATGGGTCCTTTAGCAGATAGCATTCACTATAACTTTTAGCGGCATTCAAATACGAAAGCGCTCATATTCAAGGACGGTATCAAAAAGAAGAGAGAAAAACAGGGTTTATTAGAAGAACCATATCTTTACCAAAGAGTTTAGAATATTTAGTGATTATGTTAATAACCTTTAGATTCTAATATAAAAATCAACGAAACAAAACATACCAACAGAAAGTTCATTTTTTTTTTTTTTTGGTAAAAAAGAGGGGAAAACCCCAAACCAAAAGAAAGTTCATGCAATAGAAGGAAATTAATTATTGATTAAAAACTTTAGGCAAATGTCGACAAAAAGTAGATCTACCGTTCATATGAGAGATGTACAATATGATAATGCTCAATGACTTCATCTAAGTAACTAAAACATTTGGTCACTCATCTAATAAAAGGCAAAGATGATTAAAAGTCACCTCACAGCACATTATATGAACCAGGTAATACTTACTATAAAAGAAAATTGAACTGCCTAATTATATATTTTTGCACGTGGGACTGCCCAAGTCATTGATCCTAAGCAAAGTCAAGAGACAGTATAATTGTAAGGATGTGAAGAGAAGATAACTGGAAAACAAGGAATGCTTTTGGTCCAGTCCTCCATCAAATCCCAAAGTTCGGTCTACGATCTGCTCCAGTAACATCCCCAAAGATGATAAATGAAACACTTTTTTTTCTTGCAAACACAAATGTGACAGAAAACATATTCGGAGAACATATTCGAAAGTGTTTATTTCGTAATAAACGTAACAACGCTTGAAGAGAACTATTAAACATCAGATAACAGCTAGAATAAAGGGGAGAATGCTCTTGGGTTCGGTCTTCGGTCCACGAAATCTCAAATTCAGTCTTCGATCGACTCCGGTTCCTGACTGATGAACATCCCAAAGGGCGATGAACGTGACACTTTGTTTATTTTATTTGCCAAAATCAACGTAACAGCAAACTTACTCAGAGAACATGACTACTTAAGAGCAGTATACCTCAGAGTAGAGTTTGATCAGTTTAACTAAATGACACTCAAGAGACCTTCAGAACAACCTTATAGTCACATCAGAAGCAGAGCTACAATGTTTCATTAATTTCTCTTCTCCCTTATCTCTAACATGTTGTTATGTTTTCAGCGTCATGACTGGATAATAAGCTTGAAAAAAGCAACACCAGCAAGGAGGCTAATAATGAATGACTCACCATGTGAAGACATGCTTAAGAACCTGAAGCTGACTTCTGAACCCACACCTGTTTCTGCAGAATGCAGTAATCCATTATATAAGAGGAATCAGAATGTTCAAATGGCTAACAGACGAGTAGCAAAGGCATGGTGGAGTTATGAAACTGCCAGGGAATAGGGATCCACAGAGGGAATGGTAAAAGTATAAGCAGCGAACCTCGTGGAGACCATGACCAACTCCGCCACCTCTTTTGGAAGAGCCATCATCCTTTCCACTATGAGTGGGACGGCGACCAAAATTCCTATGAGAACCTGACACACAATAGTATTTCAAGTTACATTACTATACATGAAGACCATAAGGAAGCTACATAGCAACACAAGCAGAAAGAAACTTACCATTTTCGGCATATGAGCTGTTGCGACCACCTGCAGGACCAGCAACCTCGATACTACGGCCTGATTGGGGTCCATCATATTTAGACTCCACACGTTTACCTGCAAATCATAGTCAAGTTAGCATCTGACAGATCTTTATAAAATTACTTGATAAAGTAAGCGCCACTAGAGCTTGAGTACATTACTCTCCAAGCAAACCATCAATGAGCTAAAAGCTATCAGACAACTCTCTGACAACCAAGGCTTTTAAAGACAATTTCAGAGGATACAAAAAGCCTACTTTAGGGCCAAGAGATCTTAGTCTTTCTTCATCACAAGAAATCATCATAGTTCCTACGTAACTAATTTGTGAACAATCTTTCCAAGTTAATTCAGATTTATAAACTTCTGCATATTTCATATAAGATTAATATATACGCTCCATTTAGGACAACTAATAATTCATTGACCTATGCCTGGAGTGCTTCCTTGTACTTCCTCAGATCTGTCTTTTCGCCATCCCCTAACCTCGTCCGCTACAAATCTAACAACGGTTCTCATGCCTTCTCTCCCCGATCAATTTTTCAAGACCAGTGGGTGGCCCAAGCTAATTTGAAAAGGGCTAAGTGGCGATTATGTTGATGTGCCTATTCACTTTTTATTGTTAATGCTATTTTGGTTATGTTTTGCGATTTTTTTTTTTTTTAAATTATTTATTAACTTTGGCAATTCATAATAGCCACCCTAAATCATTTTGAAACTACGGCTTTGCTGTTGTTGTTGTTGTTGTTGAGTGGTCCAAGCTGCAAGTCAATCCACGTTAAGTCCAACACCATATAATGGTTATAAAAATAAAGAAAATGCATTCATAAGAATCTGAGACATTACCTTGATAATCGTCACTAGTATGAGGAGCATCAGCGCGGCGAAGAGGAGTCCACACACCACGATCAAATCTATCTCTATTTCTTGTACGCCTGTCTTGCTTCTCACGACCAGTACCAAAACCATGGGCTTCATTCCCTGAAGATTTCTCATCTGTAGACTTCTTCCCAACATAATCTGAACTCGAAGGGGATTGTTCATTGATGGAGACTGCCCCGCCAGCTTTCACGCTGGACGGGCGAGGTGGCCGCTTGCTTTTCTCTGCATTAAAGACTTGCAGTTTCTGATCAGTCTGGATCGATGAAGATGGCTGACCCTGACGACTTTCCTTGTTCAATAATATGCTTCTGATAATTCTACCACTAGCATCATGCCTCTGATTCAATTTCAAAGGAAGTGGTGATGAAGCTTCAGCTGAACTTATGACTTTAGGCTGAGTAGAACCATCAGAAGCCTAACAAAGAACAATGTCCCGATTTATTCAGCAACAAACCAGTAAATTCCTTCAGGAAAAAGCATCTGAAGCCAATCAATGTTCTTACAAACAAATACACAATTCACAGGTTCCCTAATTTTCCTACTTTGGTGTAGCAGGGGCCTATTCTTGATCCAGAATCATGGCTATCCTTAACCAACATGAATTTAAAAATCCAAAAAATGATACTGGGCATCATACAGCTGCTTAACAGTCTACCATACATGGGAGAAGCTTAGTAAATAGTGTGTTTAAAAACAGATAGTCTACTCAAAGGTGGCTTTATCATTTTCAAAAGAAAGGGACACATGACCTATGGAGCACAGAAAAGTAATGACCTCAAGTGATTGAAAGTTCGAAATTAACTAGTATGACGCCTGACAAGAGGGAGAAGAGCTAGTAGAATCTATAGATCCGATTCTTAAAGCTGTCGCAAATACTCATTTGAAAAAATTTACAAAGATACAAAAGCCAAAACAAACCAGGCGATTAACAAATTTTAATTCCATTAATCTCCTTTCTGTTCCCGGATTCCTTCCATCGGAAACCATGCAGCCATAAAAATATTAATATAAATTCTACCATGCCGCAATTCAGTATCTTCCTTAACATATCGCTTAAAATTTGTTTCTTCCAAAATGGACAACGAGCCAAAGAAGTGAAGAATATACCATGTCAAACAAAACCACTGTAATTCAATCCCCCCCCCCCCCCAAAAAAATAAAAAACACACACACACACACCCACACATCTCCTAAAAAAAAGCAATGACGGCAACCAATGTAAGCAAGGGAAAAGCCTGAATATGACAGAACCAAGAGTAAAGAAACAAAGAGATTAACCCAAGTGAGGTGACCATGTGTAAGTCTACACCCGATGCTAGTGAGCCTACCTGAGAAATGTCTTGCTCTTTCCCTTTCAAAAGCAGGATCCTCTTTTTCGTTGTGTCATGAGAGATACCTCCTGAAACACCACACACACGAATGATCAGAGCAAGTAAAATCTAATAGCCGGAAACAAAAATGATTAAGAAATATCCTTTTTTGTTAGGTAGTAAAACCAAAAAAAAGCTCTCTTAGTTGTCTACTTTTAAAAAACACGAATGGAGGTAGAGATCAAAAAGATGTCTTTACACACAGCTACATGATGAATGTCAATTCAAGTAAAGAAAGCACTACTCCCATGTCCAAATTTGACTTTTGTAGTCAAGTTTAAAAAAAAAAACAATATATTCATGAATTTGTATTTAGCATTTTAGCTTCACTTCATAAAGATAATTTCTCGGATTTGTATTTTAAAAATACTTTCACAATACAGCCTTTTATTTACTATTATACCATGACAATTGAGCGTCTATGTTAAGAGGCCTTACAATAATTTTATAAGATTCTCTTCAAAATACTCCGAATAAAGTTCCCTTCTAACTTTTACTAATATACAATAAAACAATATGCGGTCAAAGTTTAGTCTTAGAGACCACAAGAAAAATTACATCACTCTAAACAAATAGGGGCGCGGGAACATTTAAAAAGACAGGAGAATGACAAATACAGCCTAAAATATTGTAATATCATTTGCGACAACATCACATGAATTTCTCGAACTCAACACCACATGAGAGCAAACCCGTATTTGTTCAAGCAAACGGATCATATGAGTAAAGTTGATCAATATCACCTTCGTAACCATTAACCAGCTCATTTAACAATTCACACATAGATTATGTAATCATTGGATAACAACAATATAACAACATTATAATAACCCATTGCCTCCGAAGAGGCTCCCGGACAAGTGGGGTAAGGAGGGGTCGAGTTTAGTACCCGGCTTTCCCTGTAATAGACTGCTTTCAAATGAAAGAGACTAATTCCAATTGACCCTTGGTATGAAGTGAGTTAACCATCTATAACTCGGTTATAAAGTAAGGTAGAGGGTTTCATGAGCCATTATGATTTAGTCCATCATATTCTAAAACCAAAAAAATTCATTCAAGCTAAAAAGAACCAAGACTCCTATTGTCAACTAGGTCTCAATTTTCTAATAAACCCTATCAGTGTTTTCATCTGATTGCATTCCTATAAAAACAGAATATAACATCAATGTTCTTGCAGATAAACAATGAACAAGAACCCCACTGCTTTATGTGTAAACAATCTTCATGGCCAGTACTTCCTGTGCAGACATTATTTTCCAGTTTAAGATGGAACAGGTAGCAATCCCCCAAAGTTAGCATTGCTTCAATGAGTCCACATATGGTAACACAAAATAGACTGAAGCCAGATGCTAATCACAGAAATAACTACACATAGACATGAAAACATTGATCAAGAACAGAGAATTTGTAATACATATACAGATTATACATGTAACTAAAGTCAATTGTTAGCACTCCATAATCATAGGCCTACAAAACAAGACTAAGCAGGTCACAAAAGAAAACTAAACCTCAACAGATATTCTGAACAGGATACTTATCAGTCCTGACATGGCTGCATAAGATTATATGGTGGCTTAGGATTCAAACAAACATTCCTATAGTTTGGTGTCTAAAGCTTCTTTTAAATACTATAAAAAAGCATATTACGATTTTTTTCATTTTTTTATAACTGCATCTAGGATATCTACAATGTAATATCGTGAAAGTTAGAGTAGTAATTCTTAAAAGCCAACCAAATCACCTCTAAGGTCACTAATACGCAATCTCTACAAAAGGATTATAATAAGCCATGAATTCTGGCACATAATAACAACAAAACAAGATAGCTCAACAAAACTTATTCTACTGGGAACAGTATGGAGTACCATATGCACTGTTAATTAAAACCCAGAATTAATGATTTACAAAACCATTCAATCCTAGAATTAAAAACATAAATAATAAAAGCCAAGGAAAGACACACCACCTACCATCATTTCCAAATACTTTTTTGCTTGATGAATCCAGCTGGTTCTCCCTTTGGGATACAAGAACGTATGTCGACTTGTCTTTTCCATTTGCACTCTTTCCACTAGCTTTTAAGATATACTACCAGTAAAAAAAATTGTCAGCAGCGGAATCAAGAACACATTCACTTCACCTTGAAGAAAAGCGTCAAGTCAGTTTTTGACAACAAGAAAGAAAATTATACTTCCTCCAGTTCTTTCAGTTCTTTGCCTTTGCTTTTTGACACTATTCAAAGCCATACTTGACCATCAATAACTCATGATATATAATTGAAAGAATATAGAAGTATAATCATATATATACATGTATTGTTAAATAGATTTGACCATTCTGGATTTATAATAATTGTATATCTTAAGTTATTAACGGCCAAAGTATAACCTCGATAACTCGATAAGTGTGAAATAACAAACGTAGAGAATTGACAGAAACGGAGGAAGTATATCGATAAACACTGTTGGTCAAGTAATGGAGCTGCAACTTCCACATTCAAAGTGGGGAAGAGAGGTAGGACAAATTAGAGCTAAAAATACTAATAAAAGAATGAAAATAGAATGAACAAAGTATTTTAGTTTCAAAAAGCGGAGCACAACAACGCAGGTAAAATCTGAACCCCACCCGAAACATCTTGTGAAAAAATGAATAAGCATTGAAATTATAAAAATAAAGTATGTAACATAGATTACTCAAATAGCAGCCAACTATCTGGAGTTTTTAAATTGGTAAAGAAATTACACATAAAACCTCTGCTGATTATACAATTTGGTTCCAACAGTCCCATTAGACAATCCGTGCCACAGTTACAGACTTTTCTTTTCGGAGAGAGGTTATGAACAATGAAATTGAAATTTGTATAGAATACAAATACTAGAAGGAAAAGAAAAAGGCGCATTAGCATCCGAATAATTAGGTGAGAAAACATTTCACAAATACATAGAAAAGAAATATATAAATTCCGATACATGTACCTTCAAGCTTGATTTGGGTAAAATTACGTCGACTAGTTTTTAATTATGGAGATAGAAGTGTTTCTTAAATGGGTTCTTGAAAGTCGCATATTAAAAACTATATATACGTAAAAGAATATTTTCACATAACAAAGCCGAAGGGAACTAAAACAAGGAGAAATACTGGAAGCAAGGGAGAGACAAGAAAAATCAAGAATGCTGGTCAGAAAAAAAACTGGGGAAGAATAAAACAATCTACTTTATGACATAACCAGTCTTGAAACTCTACACGTCAATTTAACCATCCATTGCTGCCCCAGCTAACCAACTCGACAATGTGTAGCAGTAATATTTTCCAATTCAGCATTATCAACGGTTTATAAAACTATCGTGTCAATATGAGCCCAGGAAATGTATGACCCACCACGATAATCTAAATGTTTGCGAGCAGGAACAACCAGAAATACAAACTAAACAACTACATTTGGCGCTTAAAACAAATGCAAAAGAGAAGAACTGGGATTTAAAAAGCCACGTATACATTCAGATACTCAGTACTGGGGAGGGAAGGACCCGATCCATATCCAAAAGGTGCAACTTTTCATGAAAGGCAGGAAAAACCTTAGAAATGAAAAAGTTAAATAAAGGACAACCATGAACAAGTAGAAAATTTAGTTTTAATTGCAAACAATTATGATGCTGATAGTATAAACCGACCAAAAAATAAGGATACATTACCGAGACATAAGTTCAGTGTAATAATCATGAATCCGCCAGAAAAATAGAAATTATTACCTTCTTCTTTTCAGAGACTTGCTTGCTTGATCGAGACTTCCCTGGCGATGCTACCCGAGATCTTCCACCACCCTTGATATCAGAACCCACTAGACGCTATCAACAATAACGCGGAGTTAAGCAAAGCAATATCACGACAAAAAGGGAAAGTAATAAAAAAGGGTAATTATCAAATAAGCATTTCTATTTTCAAATTCTGCAAATTATTCTATTGCTCTGAGTTCTCATCCCCGGGTATAGAAAGGCGATAAACAACTTTTCCCTTAGCCCTTGTGTATAAATAACTCTGAAAACAAGCAGCAACAAACTACTCTTTGCAGATGAGTACGAGGCAGAAACACAGTTCTAAACATGTGACTACCATGATAAATGACGTGATATAGAGAAAGTACTATGGAGGTTTGTGTAAAGCAGTCACTCATAAGGTTAACATGCCGCCACATACTAGCTCACTCAAAGTTCCAAGTTGCCTTATATCATAGAGACCCGATACAAAGACAAAACAGTTAGCTCTTGTAAAGATACCACCAGGATGATAACCCAATGCAGTCAACCCCATGAAAAACATATTTTGGACATGCCAACTAGATGTGATGCTCTACTACTCGTGTTCGGATGCATTATGAGCTGGTTATAACAGTTAGGGTAGAAAACACTGTATCCAGAACCTGTCCGAGTACAAGAACATATTGCCTTTAAGGACACAATAGCCTCAGCTATGATCGATGACGACAATTTTTCCAATCACCGAAAGTATAACTACACATGCTTTAGCAAAGTTCAAATTGCATTGGCTAACCCTACATCAGCTAAAGAAGATGACCCTCGCATAATTTTAAACCATAAAGTACAAGGAACCTGCAACTTGGTCTTACCCTATGAAAAAAAAGGTGAATAGTCGCAATATCAACATAAAAAGAAGAAAACAAACCTGATTGCCACTCCTAGCAGCTCTCCTTCTCCGTACGAATTCCATCAGAGGTGTCACAACAGGAGCTTCCTGGACACCTGAAAGAATTCCATCCATACAAAGATAAATAAACTTTTAACAAAAATACACACGCGAACAGTACACTCCCACTAACCAGCTCGTTCTGCTTCTTTCCTTTCCAGCTGAATATCAGCACTAGGAAGATTCTCAACAGGTTTTGAAACACGCTCAACGAACTCCACGTACTCAGGATCTATTCTCAACCACAAAAAAAAAAAAAAACAAATTAGAACCAAACACGCACAGCATCAACTGCCTAACATTATTCTAATCAAAAATAAAAGAATCATAGACCACAAATCAGAGTCAAAAACCTTTGTAAATCGTCCCTTCCCGGCCATCCTTCTTGACATTAGGCTTCGGAACCCTCTGTGAAGGTGCATACTCCACTATTGCCTTATATTGGGTCCCTAAAATCGTGCAATTAAGACCAGAATTCATTAATTAAGTGACTCACCATATGAACCCTCCATTCAAACATAAAAAATACAACAATAATTACCCTTCTCATTGACAAAAACATGGCCGTTAAAGAATTCAGCAAACTCGAAAACATCCTCCGCTCTATTGAAGCTTATATACGCTCTGGCATACTTCTGGTTCTTGTAACTACACAATTCCACACATAGAAACAAACCCCAACATCATGAACACTTCCAATTCAACAAAAAAACAAAAAACTTTGATAAGACAGTCTCAGCCGAAACATAATATCCCAGTCCCCAGTCTTCCCCGGTAAGACCGTCTTATCCCAATTAAATCCGAAAATGTTATCATAACCCGAATAAAAATCACAAATTCTAATAAAAAGACCATCTCGACCAGACGAGTTCCCTAAAAAATAAATTAGAGATATATATATCTCTTCGTTGGGCTAGTATGACTCCATCTACTTTTATTATACAAAAAAAAAAAAAGATGGCCTCACTCAAAACCCATAAAACCTACTCTCCAGTCTTCTCCGTTAAGACCGTCTTTATCCCTTTTCTCAAGCTCAGCCTATTAAAACCTAAAACTTGACCACCACAAATTCATAGAAAAGACCGTCTAATTCATCTCAAAGGTAGACGAGTTTCTCACAAGCTAAATCAACTCAAACTCCCTACAAGCCTATATCAAATTAGAAATATGTATCCCTACGTCGGGCCAGCATGGCTTCGTCTACTAGTAGACGGTCTCTAGACCGCCTACTTGTACCATTTTTCGGCAAGCCCAAGTCAAATTATTATTCGTTGGGTCCGCATAGCTCCGCCTACTTTAATGATACAAAAAAAGACTCTCTCACCCGAAACCCACAAAGCCTACTCTCCAGTCTTCCCCGACAAGACCGTCTTCATCCCCTATTAAAAACCCAAAATTCTACCACAACCCCCAGATAACAATCACAAGCTCTTAAAAAAGACCACCTACTTTCATCCCGCTTTCTGCAAGCCCAAGTCAAACTATTCGTTGGGTTAGCATAGCTCCGTCTACTTTAACGATACAAAAAAAAAGACAGCCTCACACGACACCCATAAAACCCACTCTGCAGTCTTCCCCGGAAAGTTCGTCTTACCCAGTGAATACCCAAAATTCTACCACAACCCCCATATAAAAGTCACAAATTCTCCTAAAAGACCGCCTACTTTTATCTCGCTTTCTGCAAGTCAAACTATTATTCGTTGGGTCAGCATAGCTCCGTCTACTTTAATGATACAAAAAAAAAAAAGACGGTCTCACCGCAAAATTCTACCACAACCCAGATAAAAATCACAGATTCTCATAAAAGACCGCCTACTTTTATCTCGCTTTCTGCAAGCCCAGGTCAAATTATTATTCGTTGGGTCGGCATAGCTCCGTCTACTTTAATAATACAAAAAAAAAAGACGGTCTCGCCACAAAATTCTACCACAACCCAAATAAAAATCACAAATTCTTACAAAAGACCGCTACTTTCGTCTCGCTTTCTGCAAGTCAAACTATTATTCGTTGGGTCAGCATAGCTCCGTCTACTTTAATAATACAAAAAAAAAAACGGTCTCGCCACAAAATTCTACCACAACCCAAATAAAAATCACAAATTCTTACAAAAGACGGCTACTTTCGTCTCGCTTTCTGCAAACCCAAGTCAAAATTAATTGTCGGGTCCGTCTACTTTTACAATAAAAAAGACAGTCTGACTAAATAGAAATTAAAAAAGGAAAAAGAAAAAGGGAACCTGGATTTGCCGGGGCGAAAGGAGGACCAATGATAGGAGAGGGAGAAGCGGGGGTGAATCTGGTCGAAAAAGGCGGAGTGGGTGAGAGTCGGGGGCAAGTGCCGTACAACCACTTTGGTACGATTCAGGGGTTCCTTCATACTCCTCCTACCCTAAAACCCTAACAATTAATGATGATAAATGATATGTTTGTAAGAGTGTCTGTATGATGACGAGGATGATCTTTGTTTGTTGTTGTGGTGAGTTAAGGTGGGAAAGGGGGGAGGAGAAAGGGGCAATTTTTATTCATTTCATTGCGTCATCAATCAAATGTCAATATTGGAGGAGGAGGAGTATGGTCATGATGAGGGGGAGGGGAGGTGGGGGGGCTGGGTTATGTCATGTATGTACTACTAAATGGTATGTTTGTGTAATTTTGGGTACAAAAGGGGAAAAGGGAGGAAAAGGGCAGTTTAGTTTTTCTCTTTTGTTTTGGTGTCGTAAGAATGTGTATGGAATGGCAATCACACCTACGTTCCGTGGATATCCGTTTGATCCGAAATTAGATGGGTGGGGTATGGCCGTATGGGTGAGCCTAAATTTGTTAAATGGATTATGAAAAAATATATGGGTATGGATATGAGTGATACTTTATCACCCATTAATTCACCCAGCGGATATTCCACCCGAAATTAATAACATATCTATCTATCTATATATATTATACTAAAACAACAACCTTAGCTGCCACATGGCATGCTATTAGTAAGTTGCTTATTTGTCATCACTACAACCATCCACTGCCACATCAGCCACCACGTCACTTAGATACAAATTTTTTGTTGGCAAAAATCATTTATAAATGTGTAATTAAGGCAAAAATTACATAACCATCCATAGTTAGGCAAAAATCAATGTGTAATCAATTTGGCAAAAATAAATTTATATAGGCAATTTAAGCAAAATAAGAGACATTCTATTTGCCAAAATTATGACTATTCAATATGAAAAAGATGATGGTGCTTCAATTTGGCAAAAATCACCATCCATAATTATCTTCCTATAATTCCCATTTTGTTTCTAAAATCCCTTTAATGATTGCCATTTACGCCCTCTCCTGCTCTGCTCTCTTATTTTGCTCTGATTCTAAATCTCTCTTTATTAAAACAACCCCCTCCGCCTCTCCTCTCATCTCCCTCATTCTTCTACTGATATCTTGCAATATAACGGGCGCCTTCTCATTTTGTTTGAGAATCACACTTTATGCTTCTTCGTTAATTCACTAATTCTTTGTATTAATTTCAACTTCGTCTCGACAATGTTAGCGTGTTGGATCCCACACTTATCGACGCTCTTACTTGGTAATCTTTTCATTTTTTATTTATTTTGCAGTCCTACATTTCTATGGAGAATCATTATGGAGATTTCAGATTTGGTTTATGTTGTACAAATATGTGTTGTTTTGGGTTTACTTTGAGTTATATGGCTGATCATGTTTGGGGTTTTTACTTGCTATTGTTTGCATTGTAAGTGTTCGATGAATTGGCTGACTGAAAATTGACAATCTATGCATTCAAGCTTTTCATTTTCTGCTTAAAGTTGACGTTGTTCGATAAATTGGCAAAATGGATATTGGTGTCCTAATTATATTTTCTTACGTGTGTTTGCATTCTGTTTCAGTAATGGGAGATATAAACGTATACGAGGTTTGCCTCCAATTCTCTTACTTAAAATGTAGTGTGAGGTTGAGGAGATAATGACTATAACTACCTACCTTCCAGTATATTGGAGGAAGATCTGTGCATTTTACTAGATGCTTTTCCTGGTGGCATCATACCAAGGTTTATCTCCGTCTCTCCCTCTCTTGGTTGCTTAGTTTACAAAGTTAGTTTTTTCAAAGTTGTAAGTAGTGAAATGTTCTAAATAGATTAAGGCGTAGCTTAAGTTATCGTATTAATGAGTTCATGTAGATCAAATGATGACTTCAACTTCTCTCATTTTGATTTTTTTTTGTTGCTAGCAAGAGTTTCCTATAGATTTTCATCTGTAGTGGTGGTTTCTTAGCTGCATTTTAGATATAATGATCAATTGATCATATATAGGTACAAATGTACAATGCTTTATGACATGGGAACTGTTTCATTCACTAAAATTATGGAATAGTGTATTTTGACGAAGTTGACGAGCAAATTATGCTCATTGCAAAGTTTTTTATATGGGTATATACATAGTATGGTGTCTTGGGTAGACTCCAGTATGATATTATGAAAGGTAGGATCTTTATTTAACATCCTTATGATGGACCCAAAAAAATATTAACATCCTTAGTTATAGTATTGTCAGCAGACTTACTTCTATAGTTTATGTAATTGTCCTTTTCATTTATAACCTTTATACTATGTCTATTTTGTTGGTAAATTAGTTTAAGTTTTTAGTGTCCGCCAAGTTGTAGTTATACAAATCAAAGCTTATTGATCTATTTTTTGTGTTCTTCTGGTGGTAATGTTTAAATTCCACTAGGAATAATTGATACTAGGTTGAAATTTGAATAGTATATCTACGATAATCTTGAACCTTAGCTTTCAAAAGATAGCATACCTGTATAAAATCTCTTCACCAGCCGGTGAGGTATAAAAGATCGAGAGTTGCTTTGATTTTCATATAAAATTTTGTTTGATTTGATTAAATAAATTTCCTATTGATGATGTGCTTTATGTTTGCCATTTTGCTGGGTGTGTTTTGCATGGAGTTGTTTGATATTTATATTTTTGTTTTCCATTGTATTCATCTTCGCTATTAAGTTTGCATTCTCTGCTTTGTGTTGGTTTTTGTAGTTGTATATATGAATGAATCTTGCTTGCTATGTTAAGTCTGACCTATTCAGTTCTTACAACATGTTACTGTCTTTTTACATTTTCTGTTTTCAGAATGGGCTTATTTCTATTACAAAGGACAAGCAGATAGAAAGTTGGGATGGTTGTAGATACTTCAGGTTTCAGGAGCAGTATTACTCATGATTAGTTCATACAAGGTACTTCAGTTAGTGATGTTGGTCAGTTAACCTTCCTAACTTCCTACATGTGGTTTGAATGCTGTACATGTATAATTTTATTTTTTTTTTAATCATGTGGAGGCTCTGCTTTTGTTTCCTGATACTTCTGGGCTCTGGCATCATTATCTTAGGCTATGTTTATGAGTTATCTCCATAATGTATATTTTGAAATATGCTTTAGATAAATCATGATTTTAGCTGTTTTAATATTTTTTTCAAGTTGTTTTTTATCTGTCTTTTCGAAGTTCAGACCATCTTTTCTCAAGTTTGGTTTCGTATGAGTTGCATTGGTCAACACATTCCTTTTTCTTAGTGGATTCTCTCACCTTATTAAATTTCTGTAATTGATGTTCCTAAAATTCAATGACAGGTAATCTAGAAGCCATTGAAGCTTATGAGGTGCACTCTTGGGTTGGAATTTTCAAGTCAATACTTATATACAAAGTAAGTTTTCTTTTCTTTCAATTGACATCTGACATAACTTTTTACTTCAAGTGTAAGATCAGTGAGGCAAAGTTAACGAGGTGAAATATCATCATCCTGATACTGTGTGTCCAATGGCTCTTCCTTGTGTGTTACATGTGAAAAGTCCTAGAAATCTATCATAATGGAGATTATAGCTTATAAATGTTGAATCCCTTGATAAGAAAATGAATTGCGCATGCTATAGTTTTACACTTTTATAGTTAATTCAGTTACAATATGTCGTTGCAATGTTTTTCGGTAAAGATTTTGCATACATTCAGCTTCTATTATATGATTCTTTTTTTTTTCTATTGTTTTTGTACGATATGGGTCTATGGGCTATGCTCATTGTGGAGAAATAAAGTCATCAGATAGTCATAACTTTTAATCTCCAGC
>CAAKMY010078211.1:0-30709 GCA_901111285.1 Corrigiola litoralis | reverse complement strand
ACCCACTTGCATACCCTCCCCCACATGAAAAGCAAAAGAAAAAGATTTTCTAACCCAAAAAGTTATACTTTTCATTGGTTATTTCTCCTTTTCTTGATTTATGTGCAAAAAGTAAAGGATAAGAACCCATTCGGAAGGAGGGAGTACTTTTGTTCCCCAGAAATGTGAAATCAAAAGTGTGCTCAATTACTCAAGCATGAGCCTAATTACTTCTCAAACTCAAACTCGATTTAGAGCATACGATTCCATTCTACTTGCTCAACTCAAGCTCGATCTAGACCGTCTTAACTCATAAATCATCTCGACTCATCTCATTCACACCAATCATAACCAAATCATACAATTTTATATACTAATCTACTAGTACTACTATAAACTCTGTAAAAATTGGTTCGACGTACTAGATACGACTCACAAATTCATTTTTACTGAACTGCAGCTGGCATCCATATTCAACTCCTCACAGTAAAAACTCAGCAAACTGTACTTAGCTTCTCAGTAAAAACAGACACTTACCCTCCTCTCCCTCTTTATATATACACTCATCTCTCCAATTCCTTACACTTGACACTTGACACTTTACCCACAAACAAAACCTTGCTAGCTTTTAACTTAGCTCCCATGGCATTTCCAGAGGGAGATATTTTGGAGCACCCATACCAGAGGTACGGACCAAAGGGTGCGTACGAAGCAAGGCAAGTACTCTACACCCACAACGACCCACCAGGTGGGCCCGCCACCCCAGGCCTCTACGTCAGAGTCGACATGCCGGGGGTCCCAGACAACGGCCTCAAGGTGGTCTGCCACTCCAACACCCGCACCGTGACATTCACCGGGAAAGCACCCGTCGTGTGGGCCCGCTTTGACACGTCAGAGAGGGCGTACGGTGGGTACGTGGCACTGGATAGGGACCCCGCTGACGTGGATTTTAAGACCCAGTTTAAGGAGGGTTGTCTCCGGTTCTTCTTCCCGTATTCCGATGGGTCCCTCCATTTTATCTCTCCTCCTGGCAGCAGTACTCCGAATACTACTCAAGTTGCTTCTAATGATGATGATGATGATGATGATGATGATGATACTGGTACATTTTATGTTATGTTATTATTATTGCATGCTTATTATTACGTGGTATGTTATTTTTCTAGTTACGTTATTTATATGATTGGTTACTAATGGTTGGTTTGGTTGGATTATTGTTGTTGTATTTTACAGTGGAGATTTTGGAGGGTTTAGGGGAGCGTTATATTACCTTTGCTGAGCATGCACCGAATTCGTCAGGTTTGTTTTATACTTTTTTTAATAGTAATGTTTTTCTTTCGAGGGATTTGATAAGTACTTTTATTAGTAATAGTTGTTGTTTATAGAATTATTAGTAAATTTCTGCTTTTTGGGTGATTTATGGAGTAGTACTATTAGTAACATGTTTAGGCAATACGTACGGCTGGTCGGCCAGTCGAACAGGCGCTTCTTGTGTGGATAGTGTGTATGGTTGCGTGCATTATGATTGATTTTAGTTTGTTGTTGGTTATGCATCTTGATTAATGTAGTATGTGCTAACGGTCTTATATATGGTAAGACTATAACGAATATTTTGAGATGAGATAAGACGGTCTTATAATAGAACTATCGAATATTTTGCGATGAAATAGGAGTATAGGACGATTTTATGGTAAGACTATATCAAATATTTTGAGATGAGATATGGGACGGTCTTATGGTACGTAGGACTATATAGAATATATACTTTGAGATGAGATAAGATGGTCTGATAGCCAAAACTTAAGGCGTTGAAAAGTCGCCCTGAAACTTAAGTCTCCATGGGGTCCGACTGTAAGACCGTCTCACCAAGGTGAGGCTCATGGTGAAGTTTTTCAATTGCTAGGTGAGGATGCAAATGATAATAACTTGATATTGAATTTTCTACATACATGGATCAATTTGAATAATTGCATTTGTGATATATGAAACTCGATCTGTTTGATGATCTCTTACTTTAGATGTTAACTCGACATGCTCATGCTATAATGATCACCTCAGTATATTGGTGTTACTACTATTGTATAATCAGTATCATTCTAAGTTTCTTGATAGGGTTACTCCTACTGATTATGTGGACTACAAATTCCATTCTGTTATTAGCTACATTGTCCTCATCATCATTACACAATCAAATTTAGACTTGTATCTGCTTATCCGGTACATTTTAGCTTTCAGTTTCCTTCGTTAATACATGCTACACTGCTACTGTTCACTTCAGTGATTAACATTCTGTTGGCCATACTTCTCAATTATAATGTCTTTGTCTATGTATATGCATGCCCTTAATTATATCTTGATCTTCAATTCAACACAAGTTTCCGTTCACTACATAACATATATGGATCACTTCCTGTCGCTAATATATGTGGCCTTATGAATGGATCATTATATATGAACTCTGAACTCTAGCTGTTTCATTACATCTTCCCTGTTTTTGTCAACTTGACATGCTTGCTATATACTGTTCGGCATGCTTTGTTCATTGCTAAGTGAGTCGACCTAGCATTAAGCAATCAAACATGTCATAATATGGTTGTTCCCTGCCATTTTGGACTCCACTTATAATTCTGTTTGCTAACTATCGTAATTCTTACATACAGTATAACATATATGGATCACTTCCAGTAGCTAACATATGTGGCCTTATGAAAGGATAATTACATATGAACTCTGAACTCTGTTTGATTACATCTTCCCTGTTTTTGCTAACTTGACATGCTTGCCATATACTGTTTCGGCATGCTTTGTTCGTTGCTAAGTGAGTCGACCTAGCGTTAAGCAGTCAAACATGTCATACTATGGTTATTCCCTGCCATTTTGGACTCCGCTTATGATTCTGTTAGCTGCTAAAGTGCTAATTATCGTAATTCTTACATATAACTTATCAATTTTAGACCACTAATGTCTCTTCTCCTTTATACATCCAACACGTCCTTACTAGTTATACAGAATGATATTATGGACCAAATGTCTTAATTTTGTATGCATTTTTGATGGCTGAAATTCAATTGATGTTCCAGTCATTACACTAAGGGGAGGGAGGCCAGAGCATATCAATCCGTTTCTGCTAAAAGGTGTTGAAGGGGTGTATGAGCATAAGGTCGTGAAGTTTGGCGATGGAGAGCAGATTATTTATATGAGGCTGGACGTTCCTGATGCTGATTACAAGTTCTACCTACTCGGCGAGAGTGGAGGGCCTATAGTATTTGCAGGTGATGCTCCAGTTTGCAGTCCTTTTGATGAGTGTGGTCGGGGGTTTATTGGTTTACTGAAGCCCAAGTGCACCTGCTGCGAATACGAGGTGATTGACCATGGTATAAAGAATGGAGTGATAAGGTTTCTGGCTCGCAAGACTCATTCTACAGATCCACCTTGCAGCGTGTACACCATGCAACCTTCTTCAGTGCCCGGCGAAGCTCTTAAACCTGTGAAATTGAAGATCGATCTGGATCGACTGATGGGGAATATTGCTCCACATGAACTAGTATAAGTTTGTGTTGCCATTGAATATCTGTTTTATTTTCTGGGACTAGGTTGCGGCCTTTGCTGAGGGTCCGAATCAGATCATCACTATCTTTGGATATCCGTAAGATCAAATCAGGGTTTAGTTTTGTTACAGCTCTGCTTTTTTCAGATTTTCAACATTTATACCTTCTCGTCTGTATGACAAAGAAAGATACGAACCCTTTTGAGCCTGAAGACTGGAATACTAACGGTGGTTGGAAACTTAGAACGTCGTTCTAAATTTTACCTTAATTTCCAGGGCACCTAAATAGAAATATATTTCTGCTACTGATTAACCTGTGTTATTTCTTTCGGCCGCGAGTATTTGATAGTGATGGGTTCCCTCTTGGTTTTAATTGAATAAGAGTACTTAAGTTGGTTTTTGCAGAGCACCGTAAGGAAGCCATCAATATGACTCTGGTCCGAATTGCTTTTGAACTTTTGCATTGTCGTAAGATTAATTGAGAGCAGATTATTGGTTAATAAAGAACCTTGGTATATAGCTTTAATTTAGTTTTCAAGCGAAATAATATGTGATGTAGGAAATGTTGGAAGGGTACTTACAAATTACAAAATGGAGGAGAGATTTGATGATGAACTTCCCTACGATTAGTTCAACTAACAGCTTGTCCTTATGGTTTGTGTGCAATTATACCGCGTTACTGGTTTGATCGTTACAATTCACCATGAAGTAACAGCTAATTAGATCTGTTATTCAATTACTCCTTGTTCTGGAAGATGATGATAGATAGATAACCCACTGTACAACTGTAGTCTCTATTCCAGTACTCGTGTAGCGAAAACAAGAGGTAAAAATTAGGTGTGTTTTGCGCCTAGTCATCAGCTCCCTGGGCAGAGGGCAGCACACCTTAGTGCATTAGCAGAGTACTACACTCTTTATTCTAAAGGAAGACTATACGGTTTGGTGCAGCAATAGTCTATGAACATCTGACTATCTTTAGTAATTTTGTCTGTATTTGAGCAGGGTTGGTTTATGATGGTGTGTTCTGTGTTGTACAACTTTACTTCCTGGCTGATCATATAATTTCCAGTTTGGTGTAAATAAAGATCAGTCAGGACAGGTGAGCTAAACTAATTAGGGTTAAACTCAGTGTATTAGTTTTTATTGTATGAAGTCTAGTTAAGATGATTTTGTTTGCTTTTCAGTTTTCACCATTGGCTTTAGTCGAAATTGGGGTTGGAAGGAACCATCAAGACGACAAAGATCTCGCTAGAGTTTTAACACCCAAGAGATCTCGAATTAGAACCTCTACTTACACTAGAATAATACCGTATTGTTTTCTACACAATGACATTACTCCTAATACTTTGCTTCAACAAGCTTCAGTACCTTGCTTGGTTGACCCTATGGTCAGGAGAAGGAGAAGACAACTTATCTCGTCGTAACATGCTGTGCACCATCTTCCCCTACTATCCTTACTTTCAACTGGGTTACATCCTTGTTAAGCTCTTCTTCCCAAGTCTAAGCATCCTTCTCGATTGTGTTCGGATCCGCCGTGGGTTGTATGACAATGCCCGTCGCGCCGGACTCCCTTCCTCCACCCTCTCCCGCATTGACTCCCGCCGTGTCGCCGCTCTCTGCCTTACGCTCCTCCTCATCCCTTTGCTCTACAAGCTGATTATTGTTTTTGACTCCTGCACTGCTTAGTCACAGGAGTACGTCCTACAGATTTTGCTCCAAAGGGTGTTTACTGGTAGTAAGAATTAGTAGGGGGTCCGCGTAGATTATCTTGTGATGATGTACTTTTGATGTCCTAAGATTTTGTTGGTCATGTGTTACTTTAAATCGTTAATATATGTTATTTTGTACTGAATGTTGATGATGAATTGAAAAATTTCTTGGTTACTCGATCGTGTTAATTACTGTTATGGAATTAATATGGGTTTGTCGATAAATAATTATGATGTCATTGCTGTTGTTTCCATATTTTATTCTACAGCTTCTACTTTAATAAGAGTTGTTTAAGTCCTTTTTTTTATTATTTGTATATCGTTTTCATAAGATTGAAATGGTGGTCACTGTAATTTTTCGCAAATTCTTAGTTTTGTTTGCCCGTTTATTTCGTCTTGTCCACTTCTTTTGGTTAGAAATGGGTTGATCATCACTCTTAATTAGTTAATTGTAGTCTGGACAAAGCAATTGTGAATGTACAACTTGTTCCTATGCTTTGTTTGTGCTCCTATGGTGCATCACATAACCGTGCGAGTGGCCGATAGCTAGAGAGGGTAAGAATAATAAATTTTGGCAGACAAAATGTAGAAAAGGGTAGAAAAGATTGGAAAATATATTCCTCTGGATGATTTAATCCCGCACATACCTTGGACATCGCATAACTTGCTGATATAGTGATATGTTACGTTCTGTTACGTTTTCTGATCATTTGTACTTATCAAGTCAGTACATTTGACGTTTTATTTAGATTCCAAGAGATATAATGTGTAATGTAGGAAATGTTGGCAGGGTACTTAGAAATTACAAAATGGAAGAGAGATTTGATGATGAACTTCCCTAGAGATATTAGTCCAATTAACAGCTTGACTTTATGCTTTGTGTGCAAATGTTCCGCGTTACTGGTTTTAAATCGTTAGAATTTACCCAGAAGTATAAGCTAGTTGTTTGTTTTATCCCTTATTTATTTTAAAATATGATGATAATCCACTGCACAATTGTAGTCTGCATTCCACTACTTGCGTATCGTAAAAAAGAAGTCAAAATTAGGTGTGTTTTGCGCCTTGTGGCCAGCACACCTTAGTACATTAGCAGAGCACTGCCACCCTTCATTAGGTACAAGTCCTAATTTAAAAGGGAAAGTGAAGACTGTTGGATTATATGGCTTGGTGCGCAGTGGATTATAACCGTCTCAGTGAAATTTTGTTTGTATTCGAGCAGGGTGCTTTATGGTGTGTTGTACAACTTTACTTCCTTGCTAATTCTAAATTTTCCATTTGGTGCAAATAAAGATCAGAATAAACACGTGAGCCAAGAAGCTAATCTGACTTAAGCTTAGTTAAATCAGTTTTATGGATTTCAGTTTGTAATCGGGTCACCATTTTCGGATGCCATTCGAGTTGCGGCATTGCGGGAATTCAGTTCAATTGCTTGGGTTTGGGTCAGCTTTGGCAAGTTTACTGGTTTAGTACTTCGTACTTGTACTTCCCAACCAGTACTATTTCATTCATCCCCTAGACCTCACAATTCACAACTATCATACATACACACACCATTTCACCCCGGCCCCTCTCCCCAAAAAAACACTGTACAAAGATGGAGAGAATTTTGGCGAATGCAGGAAAGATGACGGTGGACTTGACCCATGAACATTTGGCCAAAATTGGAGCCGACACCATAATATTAGTCTTACTACTTTGCTTCATAAAGCTTCAGTACCTAGCTTGGTTGACCCTATGGGCAGGAGAAGGAGAAAACAACTTATCTCGTCGTCACTTGCTTTGCACCATCTTCCCCTATTTTTCTTACTCTGTACTTGGTTACAACCTTGGTAAGGTCTACCCACGCATACGCTCCCTTCTCGGGTGTGTCCGGCTCCACCGTGAATTTCATCACATTGCCCGTAGCGCCGGACTCCCTTCCTCCACCGTCCCTCGCATTTACTCCCGCCGTGTCGCCTTTCTCTGCCTTATGCTCCTCCTCGTCCCTCTGCTATCCATGCTGCTTATCGCTTATCACTCCTGCACTGCTTAGTCAGAGGAGTACGTGGTACAGATTTTGCGGCGCCAAAGGTTGTTTAGAAGTAGTTAGAATTATGTAGTGATGATGTTTTTTTGATGTCCTAATTAAGATTTAGTCGTTGGGTTGAAGAATGTCTACTACTTATTAGTAGATTTTTTTACTTATTTCGTAGTGAATGTTGATGATGAATTAATTTTTCTTGGTTACTCTAGTGGCTTGTAGTCTTGCTAATTAATATCATGGAATTTAGATGGGTGTGTTAATGGATAATGATGATGATATTACTGTTGTTGACTTGTTTCCAGATTAGATTCTCCAGATTGTTTGTTTTGTTTCCCATTTATTCAATTTCTCAACTTCCTTTGGTTATTTTGTTGCATCTATAGAAGCAGTACTTTGGCTCCACGCCCATTAACAGGTTCAAATTGACCACATAAGCTAATTATTCCATGGGAGAAACATACGGATATCTGTTGCTATGCACCTAAATAGGTTGATCGCCACTCTTCATTGTGGTCTGGACAAAGCAATTGTGAATTTACAACTTGTTCCTATGCTTTGTATGTGCTACTAATGGTGCATGGCATAACCGTGTGACCAGTGGCCCATAGAGAAGGTAAGAAATTTATAAAATTTGGTAGAAAAAGGTAGAAAAAAATTGTAGAAAAGGGTAGAAAAATTATATATTTCGCTGCATGATTTAATCCCACAAATACCTTGGACATTGCATAAGTTGCTGATGTGTTGCATTCTTTTGCGTTTTCTGATCATTTGTGCTTATCAAAATGTTCTTCAACATCTTTACATATACTCCGTACTTGTCGTACTCGAGAATAATGGTACCTGTTATTATAAGACTATCGGAGTGTGATCATTTTTACTTGTTTTCTTGGACTTTTAATGACTTGTCGAGAAAAGCAAGGGACAATGGCGCTATCAAGATCAGCTTAACTTTGGCAATCACATGGGTCGTCACTGCCACAGTCTGGAAGAGAAAAAGGATTTTCATGAAATATAAATTTTATGAAGTGGAAGTTAATAAGGAAAGGAACTTAACAAGAACTCAGCTGAAGGGTTTTTAACTTGTACTGATTCAATTTTCCTGTTGCTAAATACAATAACAAAATTGCAGCTTGTGAAAGCTGACAGTATCTTCGCTCATTTGCGCTAACTGCAAGTCCATGGGGAAATTGGATAGATGAGCAATCGTCTCTTTTCTGGCTACAGCATTTTCAGCGTTTAGATGCAGCAAAGATGTTAAGACAGTTCAGCAGTTCAGTCTTGTGGCAAAACATTGCATAAGTAACCCAGCTGCTCGTTCTACCCTACCCTTCTCACTCAGATGGCAACTGCATTATTAAGCTTGTTAAATGAATCTAAGAATTTTTTGGCAATGATCAAACATGAGTCCCGGATAAAAGCAGCATATATCACAAATTCAGGCTGCTTGGAAGCAATTCCAATATTCCAGTCATGTAATTATTGACAAAAGCAGCACTCACTCAGCTTTGACTACAATGCAGAGCCATTTTTGTGGCTGGCTACTGGAAGGGAGGTTGCTGAGTCAAATGGTTGTGGCTCAAAA
This sequence comes from Corrigiola litoralis, assembly GCA_901111285.1. NCBI lineage: Eukaryota > Viridiplantae > Streptophyta > Magnoliopsida > Caryophyllales > Caryophyllaceae > Corrigiola > Corrigiola litoralis. The sequence goes on along the minus strand of CAAKMY010078211.1, from coordinate 21,869 downwards.
ATTCGAAGAACTATCAGATATCTTAGAGATTTGAGAAATTTCCGTGATTGCAGAGCAGCAACCGAGTGTGCTACGGCAGTCCTGTCTTGTTCATAGCTGGCTTGTCCGTGCAGGGGAAGAGGTGAACATGAAGGTAGATATTCCATTATTGATCCGGTTCACCCAACCTTCAGCAACAAGTAGCATCTCATGACTCTAATCGGGAGTGTTTCCTGCCAACAGATTTTCTCTATTTCTGCTAGCTTTTTTTGAACACCTCCTGATGACAACTGGAGTCATCCAGCCTCTAAGTATAGTCCACTCACTCTTATACTAATCAGACGATATATGCAACTGAAGGAAATTGGTACTCTCTGGCAAGGGAATAAAAACTGCGTACTTGTAGCGGAAATATGTGTGTTTCAGTATACTCTCTTGCTCGTTGGTTCGAAGGGGGCAAAACAAATTGTGTAGCAACTGTCATATAGACTCTACTTCTTGGCGTTTCACAGAGTATCTGCTCTCTCTTCCCCTTTCTTCAGGTATTTAGCAGGGGGATGGAAAGTTTTTACTCTGGCTTCTTATGTATGTTGACATCTGAGGCATATTCACCTTCTGATTCCCCGCGGAGTAAAATTATGAGTCTGGTAAAATAATACTCCGTATCATTGATTCGTTTTTAAGCTAGTCATCGCCAGTTCACATCTCAGTATGTTAGGAAATTCAGCTTTGATGAGCTCTCTTATTGTCTTATTGTATGTTTGATTATGGTGAATTAGTTATAAGAACTGAGAAGGATAATAAAACGCTTGTAATAAGATTGATGAGTCCCCAGTGGTTGGCATGGCCCTAAAGGCCTAAACCTTGAAACAACCTATACCCCTTCAGCTTTCGTATTCAACTAGCAATACGCTCAGCTAAAATTAATGTTGCCGTAAGTCTATCTATACTACCCTTTCAGGTTTGGTATATAATGTTGTTTCTCCAGATCACATCCAGTTTACAGCTGCTGTAAGAATAATATATCAAGTGGACCAGGTGGTACAGACAGTTCCTACCTTGATTCCTTGAATGACATGCAAAGTAACGAAGGCATGTCATTGGAAGCTAGATAACCATGCACTTCAGTTTACAAGGGAAATGCCAGAACTGGACAAACAGAAAGTGAAGAGAAAGATACCACGATTAAAGTCCGAAGACATTTGCATATATATGATAAAGCGCTAGAGTTTTACACGTAAAAGGCTTAGAAAGCTCGCCAAAATCCACCAGGTTTATACACACAGACTATCGCATTAGTAACTGTTAACCCCAAACACTTTGTTTAGACTGAAACTCCATTGTATTCCTCCAAAAATGGAATTACAACAGTGTCTGGACGAGGTGGCACCACAACCCTGGGAACTGCAATCCAGAGCACTCCATGATTGATCTCAGCCTGGCATTCTTGAGCATGATATTTGTTCAGATTCACAAAAAAATGACCCTCATACACCCTCCTTGGCAGCCACCCTGTTGCCTCATATATGTGCTGCTCTGTTTGTACAACAGAAAAGCTGATTTTTTCTCTTTGCACATTCACAGTCAGACCATCATTAGTAAGACCAGGCATGTCCACTGCCAACAGAAATCCTGCGTTTGTAAACCGATACCAGTAACAACGGTCCTTTCCTTCTGAAACAAAGGGGTTGTAAGCAGATTCTTTCATGCCCTGGTTCGTCTCCACTACCACATCATCAGTACTGACTCTTGAAACAGACTCGAAGCTATCAAAAAAAGAACAGAAGTTCAATAACTAGTGTAAGAAAGGTAGAGTCCGAGATATAAGAATTCTACATGTTATGCTTATTGCATTACCAGAATCAAGTTCAGCAGTACACAAATTCCTACTAATTGGCAGTGTCATTATTTCTACACGTCTGAAACAATACCATATGTGTAACATACATTTGAAAACACACATCTCACTCAAACGAATCGTTAGCATTCCTGCAAACTTGGTAGTACTAACGAAGTCACAAATCCTCATCGGAATAGAATAACGCTAGAGGAAAAATATACCAATGGAACTTATTGGCTGACAATCTCCAAGAATGCAGACAGAGCATACACAATATACCATCCTATGTTAACATATGGGCTGCCTAGAGGGTCATTGAGAAATAGATAAGACCCCCTCATAGTGCCATAAAATTCGCCACAGACTGAAGAAGTCAGATATCACATTATGCCTCTGCAGATGCAAATAAACTTGGAAGCCAAACAGCAATTAGGTTTGGAAATCCATGCATCAAAGTACTCTAAAATGCGAAAAACATAAGATGCATGGAATCTTCTATAGCTACCAGATCAAAGGCTACTAGAAAGTTAGAATCATTGTGACTAGTGTGCCGTGGCATTTGTATGTAGCATCTAATATGATGCATCTTTCTATAGATTCAATTCCCCTGCTAGTGTTGTTTACACTGGGCTTGCATAATTATGTCGATGGCATAAGCATTTGACACAAAACCCTATCAAATTAAATCAATCTTTGGGTAGAAAAGGATATGGAACCATTGTAACATGTCAAACTTCACCCAAAAATCATCACCACATTAATCGGGCATATGTGCGTTAGTTCTAAGATATCCTATCGATCCACATCTCCTATCTAAGCATATGTATATATGCATAAATACATAATCACATACATTCGGCTATACACTAGCGCCTACTTCACATTCCCATACAACAAATTACTAGTAGTACTATATCGGTCGTACATTCGTATCCCTTAAATCAAACACATGGAGTACTAGATATCAGTACTTCGTACGTAATGCCTAAAAGTGAAAAATTAGCATTTCAAGAAAAAAAATAGACTAGTAATGCTACTACTAGATTACTCCATCTTAAGTCTAAATCAAAACTACTAATAATAAATGAATGAAAACTCCGGTAAGACCATCCAACGATAGCATCGAGTTGAGCTTTTAAGATTTTCACAAATTATTACGGAGTAAGATAGACATAAAAGTAGACGTAATTCCTTGCAAGCTAAATTTTCTTAACCTCTCTAAAAGCCCAAATTAAATTAGCCCAAATTGAATTATTTGGACTAGCTCCGTGTACTTTAAAGATAAAAGTAGACGTCTCTCCAAGACTTTCTTTAAGATTTTAAGGTACAGGCTTTGTGTATGATTTTAAGGTAGTATGATTTTAAGGTACGCTTGCAGCGTACAGTTTATCAAAGCTCATCACGTCTTATCATAGGACGTATTACCCAAAGTGTTGCTCGACTGCGCTGCTCGTACTAAAAATAATACGGAGTAGATATATTTTGTCACATATCTTACTATTTCACTAGCTAGTTGATCATGAAGTTACACTAGTGTCGTCAGCTAACGTAACAAAAACATCAACACCAAAAGGAATAATAATTTACAGACCCATGCATTTCGCACGATAAATGACGAGTAACAATTTGTTAGCAGTAAACCCAACTGACAGGGAAATATATATGACGAGATTATGTAATTTGATTACCTCTCAACTTCCAACAAAAGTAGACCATTAGTAAGCTGGTAATTTTTTTCATTCGCACGGAACCTGGCAGCGTCGAACTTGAGACTACCCTCATAAGTCCTGCACTCAGCTGCTGGAATCACCGGAGAAAGTCCGAACATGGCAGACGGATCCTCCAGACCCACGAACTTGATCCGGTTCTCTTTCTTGTCCACCTCGACCCGAATCACATTGGCCCCGGGCATGTCGACTCGGACCCAGACCCGGGTCTTGTCTCTGGGTTCCCATACCCACACCGGGAGATGTGGGCCATCCTTTTTGGTCGTGTTCTCCTTGATGGACCCCACCTTAAGCATTTCCATCAGCTTCTCTTTAGGCATTGCCATTTTCAGAGTAGAGTGATGAATGTTCTTGAGTTTGTTACGAAGGGGGTATTTATATTGGTTGAGTTGAGTTTAATTAAGTGGCTTTTGTTTGTTTGTTCATTTATATTCCCTTTCCGTACAAGGATATATTAAGGTAGGAAAGGACAGGGACTACGTTTTCAAGGTGGATACAATGGGAATATGGGATTGTGGGAAGCTCAATTACGAGTAAATTCTTTTTTTTTTTTTCGATTGAGGTTATTAGTATGAGTGTGAATTTTGCTGCTCGTTGGATGTTCGAGAGTACGGAGTACTATATAAGTTGGACTAGCCCAAATGACCAATTGTCCATGGTAAGAGCTAAGGTTGTGTTGTTGTGAGATGTCTCTGACCTAGAACAAAATTTATATGAGAAAATACAATCAATGTGTTGCTATTACGTAGTACAACTTTACAAGTGTATGTAGCATAAGTGCATAACTTTTGTGATTTGTAGATTTTGGATTAAACTGTAAAATTGACTCCATCGTAGTGCCCATCGCTCAAGTTCCACCAAGAAACTCTGCAAAATTTAAGCTATGGTTATACATTGTGTTCCTTATTCCAAAAACACGATCGAAAGGACCCTTGTTATATACTCTGTATATCTTCCTTCTTTTGATATCAATTTTGAGTTCTTTATGCACACTAAAAAAAAAATTCATGTATCCGTATGATACATTGAACCTTAAATTCATGAAATGGGTTATCTCAATTTTGTAAAACACGAGTAATTCTTCTCAAATAAATTAAGCAAATCCGGCCATCCAATCAAAGTAATCTAGCTAAATTGAACAACTTATGACACTCGATATTGCAAGTAAATTAAATTTTCAAAAGCGAATATGATATGTTTTCATTGTTCTTTGTTTTATCTGAATGCTTTAGTTCATAGCGTCTAAAGTGTCTATATATAAACTTATACATGTGCTATGAGATTGAAAAAATATATAATTATGAATTATGATGTTTTAAGACATAACTCAAATCTAAAGCCAGGGGGCAAAACCTTTAAAAATGAGTTCTTGATGGCATATCCATTTATATCATAGATGTCAAACTTAGTGCCAAAAGCCCAAAAGGTATGAACTTCTTATTTTATAAAGTTAAATCTACATTTTTTATTGTTAACTTCCTTTATATCCTTTTTTTAGTTAGTTTCCTAGACCAACCATTATGTTACACTAGCAATACTTAGTGGTTGTTTGGTTCATGCGCGAATTGAATTTATGTAAGCATTACCACTTGCATGGAGTTTAATTCCCTCATGGATTTCATGGGAATTGGCCTAAACATGTTCCATGGACATGCACGTCTTTCCATTTTGCATGACTTTATTTCCTATATTTTGTTTGGTTAAATCGTGCCATTCTTATATAAGTTTTTAGAAAAGACTATTATATCATTTGTTTAACTCTATACATATATTTTCTTGAAAATATCCAATAAAAGATGTGTACATCAATATTTGATTTCTTTATTTGGCGTTGATTAGTAATTTTAGGAAATAAAGTATGTAGGAATTGTGAATGACCAAGTGGGAGTGGGTGAGCCAATTCCCACATCTTATGGGAATTTCTAATTCGTATGAAATTCGCAATTCCTCCATTTTCCTAAAATTTGGTCAACCAACCTTCCAAAATTTCAATTCATAGGAACTGCCAATTCCTGCATGAGTTACTGTCAACCAAACACCATTCAGTGAAGTTTCTTACTTTCACACATTTGAGCTAAAAGAATACCCCTACACACCTAAGTTTCGCCTCTGATTGCAGCTATTGTGATTATATTGCAATCAGAGTTGTGAAAGCTTACCAAACCTAACTTAGTTGCTTAAAATACCCGACGATACAAAATCGAGAACATCAAAACATGAAAACCTACTTACCTGACACTTAACCAAACTCGTTACAACCCCAAGTTTCAAAACCCAAAAATCGACTGAAAACTAATTGGGCCCCTGACTCGATTCGATCCGAAACATGTCTTAACCCAACCCCACATGACACATTTATTGAACTCAAGCTTGATTAAACAATAGAAATTTCCAATCGAATATGATGTACTCTAACCAAAATATTGTCTTTTACTACTATTTCATAAGACTTGATCATAAATTTAAATAAAAATTATTAAATTTAGAATAGTAGTAAAGATTTACTTGATGTAAAATTGATTGACTCAAATAAGTCCCGATCAAATACCTGTTTATGATGTTATAATATACTATATAGAATGTTTTAGAAGAGACGTTTACTTTTATAATACCAGATGGCTCAATAAAAATCTGTAATTTGACTTGCACTTTTGAGGACAGTGAATTTTAGCTTGTAAAAAGTAGCCGGTCTAGTTACAGGTCCACTTGATCAGTACACACAGCACAGTAGCACACTCCAGAAAGAAGCTTCTCTCTTTCCCAAACACACCACACTCCAAAACAAACCTCCTCCACCGGACCACCATGGCTCTTTCCCGCTTGGAACCCCTGCTCCGCCTCATCAACACCACCGCACCACCACTCCGCCACCTCTCCAGCATGCCATGGCCACCACCGGGAGTCGAAGCCGCCGAGTCCAAATAGCGGATGCCGAACGGGTCCATGAAGCGCGGGCCACGTGGCTGCGCAAACACTTGGGAGACCAAGGAAGGAACATTTATGTGGATCCTCATGCCCGGAGTGTCCAAGGAAGATGTCGAGGTCAAGATTGTTGGAAATGAAGTCCAGTTCAAGGGGTCTGAGGACCCGGGTTTGGTCGGACACGCGCACTGCTTCCCGGATGGTGTCGCCCGTGTCTACGCTAGAAATATTAGGGTTGACCCGTTTAGGTTCGACGCCTCGAGGGCCAAGGTTGAGCTTCTTAATGGGATCTTCTGGGTTCATGTTCCTGCCTTGGAGAAGAATTAAGTATTTAGTACTACTATAGCTAGTCTATTTTAATCTCGGGGGTATTTCGCTTATTATAGTTGGTTAGGGTTAATGTAACGGGGTTGGTTTATTTTAGTCTGTTACAGTTTTTATGCAGACTAATTATATGAAATGGACTAGACTTTTGTTCTTGTTTGTGAATTGTGACGTTGCTATAAGTTTGTTACAATTGCATTTCTGTGTTACTACGGAGTACGTAGTACTGTATGTAGTATGATCTAATGGTAAACTTGGATAAAAGTGGGCAACATCTTCGTTTAAAAAAAAATTTAAAAAAAAGTGGATAATGCCCATTTGAAAAAAATGTTAAATTTTACTCATTTGGTGAATAATGGACCACATAGTCAAAGGGTGAAAGGAATTCCACTATCCCTTTTTTACCTTGGTTAAGATAAAAAGAACCGGCCTTATTACAGTACTACTCGTCTACTCCGTTGTTCACGCTCAATTTACAATTCAGAGCTTGTACCAAACATTGAGAGAGAGAGAAAATGGCCCTCCGTCGTCTAATCTCAAACATCACCCCCAAACTCTCCGCCACCAGCATAACCGCCGTGACAAACACCATTTACCGCAGCCCAACTCGCCAACTCACAACCGGGTCTAAATCCAAGCCCTTACCCAAACCCGACCCCAATCTTGTCTACAACTCCTTCTTAGCAGAAGTATACCCGGCGCCCTACCTCTTCAAACCCACCGGTACCGCGTTTTTCCTCCGGCTCGACATGCCGGGTATCCGCAACTCGGATCTCAAGGTCAGCCGTGAAGGGCCCAAGATAGGGTTCTCGGCCCAGGAGACCAGACCCCACCGGTTCGGGTCGGGCCGTCTCGAGCCAAGGTTCTACGAGGGGGAGGTTGAACTTGACCCGGATGTGTATGATTCGGGCCGGGTCAAAGGTGAGGTGAAGAATGGGGTCATGTAGCTTGACGTGCCGAAGATTCGGGTCGGGCCGAGGGTCCCAGACATGGGGTGGTTCTCGTTCTGTATTGGTAGGGTTAAGGTCAAGTGCGACTGTTTTGGGAATATGAGTATGTTTGGGTACCATGATGGGGTTGGTTGGAAGCTTCATCTTCAGCATAAACATGGTCAGAAGGAATAGTTTGCTTTTGGGTTTAGGGCTTTGGTGGGTCTACTTCTCTATTTTGGTTTAGCAGCATGGATTAATTATCATCAGCATTCTTACTTTTTTAGTATGGGCGTTATGTAAGCTTTCGAGGTTGTAGTTAATGGCCTACTGTTTGTTCTAATCGTCTTCCTAGGTCCTAGTTTTAGGTTTTATGGATGCTTATTTGTAACGGTAATGGTAATTGTAATGGAGTATCGTTCTGGGTCCTTTTCACTCGTGACTCCTGACGTAAATTTGTTGGCTTAACTTGATCATTTTCCGAAACTGTACACTATTGCGCGTATGACCAATCATAAAATTGTTACATGGATCATTTTTTTGATTCACAGGGACACCATTATCACGTTACTACTAGTATCAATGGTCTTCAATCATCATGATTATGTGAACACTTACTACGCCAATGACAATTAGCTACATGTTTGTTTCACTTGTTTCATTACTTGGTAAACAGAAGCTTTTCTTGGCTGAATAAAAATTGCACGTCATACGTACTCTAGCAACGAAATATACTTTCTGCCTCATGGGAAAAGGAAAAAACAAAAAAAGCTTGACCACAAGAAAAAGGCCCGAAAGTTTGGGAGTAGAAAAGATAGAAAAGTTTGTCTCATACTGGCTGCAGAGAGTTTTCATGACTGAGGCAAAAACTGAGAACAGCTGGTATGTGGCTTATTTCAGACGTGTCAGCACTTCAGCAGGGGAATTTCCCTGCAGTGATTTTGGGTCAATAAATGGTCTATTATCCTTCCTCATCCGTCAATTTGTCCTTTTCAACAACTTTTTTCCTATCTATGAACCATGTACTCATGTATATGGAGTATTATATACACATAGGGTTAAAAAGAAATAAAAAAAACAAATTACTATATTACCCACCCTCTTTTTAACCCCATGAATTTTGTTGTGATGTTTATATTTTAGATTAATATAAGATCGATTAAAGAACTTGTCACGTTTGACTAGAGCTCATCTTAGTTAAAAGAAAACAAATATAAAATATTTTCTAGCTAACCTCGAATTTCATTATTGAACAAAAGACTCTTTTAAGTTGAATAAAATAAATCTAACTTTTCTTATTGAAAATGACCACTCATAGTAATAAAATGTTCACTTTATAATATACAAAAGGACCGTTCTAACTTAATTTGTCATCACTTTGATTCTAAGTTAAAATTAGAAAGTCTTCTTAGATAACTTGTGTTGGAATTCTAGGTACTTGCTCCGTTATATAGACTTGTTCACAAATCATAGTCTGTATAATTGAAGCGTCACAAATTATCAAAAACAACCATTTAATTTTAACTCAAGATTAGTCATATTCACGGACTGACCTAACATCCTCATTTTTTAATAACACCATGCTAAAAGTGACAATATTAAGCTAAAAACCAAAATGAAAATTTAAAAAAAGCATTTTTAAAACGTTTAATTAGTGGGGATTATTATATTAGAGTCAACAGTCACTAAATTCACTCTGACACAGTCACACAACACAGAGAAGCAAGAAGAAGAAAAATGGCCTTCCTCCTCCGGAAACTAGCTTCCAAAACCACCCTCAACCACACCCTAACCGCCAAAACCAACCGCCGCCAGCTCAGCACAACCGTCAAAGGGTCCTTCTTCAACTCCCCGGACTTCAAACGGCCCCGCCACGCCTGGAACTACGGGCCCAGCGGGGTGACCGAGAGCATGAACCTGTACATGAAGAGGGGCCCAGTGGACACAACCGAGTCCTGGAAGGATAGCGACAAGACGGTCCACATGCGCTTCGACGTGCCGGGCGTGTGCAAAGAGAAGCTCAAGCTCATCGCCCAAGGGAACAAGTTGTATTGGGAGGGCCAGGCGGTGAAGCACCCGCTCGAGGAGACGGGTCGGGTTTTCCGGAGCGTGGTGATACTTGACCCGTATTACTATCATTGCGGGGATGTCAAAGCCGAGCTTGTTGATGGGGTTCTTTATCTTCGTGTTCCTGTCCGTGCTAACCCCGGTTTCGATTTCGAGGGCTCCAGTTAGTTACTTTTATTAGTTGTTTGATGGTTATGAATTATGATGATGGGGTTTGTGTATTGTATGTGGAGTTTGATGATGACGTGGTGGTTATTTTAATGGTGTTGGGATTATCAGAGGATTTTATCTACTTATATTAAAGTTGTGACCTTTAATTAATCCTGTTATTGGTGAATCTTTGTTGGGTTGATCGCTTGATTATAATTTAATTAATTCTGTTATTGGTGAATCTTTGTTGGAAATATGGCTTGGTTATATTTTAATGGTGCATAAATGCATAATCTTTCTTGAATTTCCTATTTCCCTGATAGTAAGATTGTTGCTTGAATTTTACATGTACCAACTTTTTTGAGTGATAGGTGAAAAATAGGTTTATCTAGCTGAGATGAGCGCGCACTATGGGTTTGACTGTTTGAGGCAAGCTAGAGTGAAGCAGCAAGGTTTATTAGGATGTTACTCAGCTGGGATGATAGATAGGCAGAAAACATGGTTTATACTTGGGCACTTCACTAATTAATTAAATAATTAGTTCTTCTGGAATCTTGTTTGTAGAACTATTTTCCATTTGGAACTAACGTCTGATATGCATCTTTGGCCGGATATTTTACTGTTTATGTGATTCTAAATTTATTTTTCTACAATATATTTTTCTCTATTTGCTTGATCTATTGCTAGCTAGCATGACTAATGAAGCGTTATGTCTTACGTCGCACTGTGTGCAATGATTTGAATGCAGTTTTGCTTGATTTTATTTTGTGTTGCTTAAATTCATTTCTGCACGCCTGTGTTGATTTTGTTATTGAATTTTGTCTTCTAATACTTTTCATGCTTCTTGGTTGCTGGAACTTAAGCGCCTGTATCGTTCTGAGTGTGGTAGAGGATCAGTCGTAGCTAGAATACATGATGGTTTCATGTGTTAACGGTGCTATACTGCTATCAGCTAGGTGAATCTTTCATGAATGTTTGTACAGCTTTACAGCTTCCAAGAATTGTTGGCTATTCCATCTGACTTAACTACTTTGTGCTTCTAGCTAGTCTTCTTGCCTTGAGTTCGGTGACTTAAGGTCTGCTAGTACATGTGATTTCTGATTTGAGTTCCTGTACTCGTACAATAAGCAAAAAGTTTTATCCATACAAGTTCCTATATTTGGGCGATAAATTGTTTGTTGTTCAGATTAGATGTATGGTCCTCATTCTAGTGCTCAAAGGTTGTATTGGCTTGAATAAAAGTGATCGATGAAACGCTTCTATGTTGAATTTGCAGCTATATTGATGTGGTTTTGACTAATGGTCCTCGGTTATCATGAAATGATAGTAGTTGTAACTGATTTCTGAGTCAATTACTTGTTGTGATGCCAGGATTTTGTGCTTCATCACTAATTCACGAAATATGGACTTCATTCAATTTATTCCATGAAATGCAGATTCAAATCTGTTGGTTCTGAGGTCTGTGATTTGTTGCATATGACATTGTCATAATGGAGTTATTCATATCATGGAGAATCAAGAAGTTGCATCCCATGCGCCTCTACAGTCAATGTGAAGAATGTCAGTAGTGCAGGTGAAAGTTAGTTTGTCGAGTAAGGTAAGCTGGCATTGCAGGCAAATCTGGAATGAGGTAGGAAGGTTCTATGAAGGATGCATTCAGGCATTCAGAAGTTTTTGTTTGGCGTGCCTCATAGACCTACACCTTGCTAGTTGCTACTGCTCTCTTCTGCCATTTTATTGAGGGATCTCTGACTTTGATTTTTGCAGTAGCATGAAGTATGGCTCAATTTCTTGATTGGAAGGACGAATGAAGCAGAAAGTACTCCGTAACTCTTAACGCCTTTGAAAACATAAGCATACTCCAGCCTTTAATTGTATTCTCCTCAAAATACATGTTCGACCAAGTCATTTCTGAGTGAAGCAAAATCATGATCACAATCTAAGTGAGGTTCATGCCTGCCTTAAGAGCAGAGAAAAATAGAGCAGCTTGTAGTAGAATGAAACTTGTCAAAACTTTTGCATTTCGAACTCGAACGCTTGATACTGTCCAAAACATGAGTATATCAACATAATTAATTGAAGTGCCCCACTAATTACAATTAAACCTAAGTAGAAAACCACAGTCAAATAGGCTATCAGATCTTCGACAATTAATAGATTTAGCCCCTCTTCTGTTTTGTACATATACTTCTAAAACATGGAAGTCCACAGAACATTGCCTTGATCCCTAAAATATGAGTATACTAACCAATCTTAAGTTTTTCGAACAAAAGAATCTCATCAGTAGATTTTGGAACCGAAACCAGTGAGGCAGCACCGCAGAGATGGTGAAGTGGGGTGAAGGAGAATATGTCATGGGAGAGGGGAAGCAATTTGGAATGATACAACAATGCAGAGCAGCATAATAGATGAAGATTCTCAAGGCCAATTAATTTCATCCGACATTATATAGAAAACTAAGAAGGATTCTTAGTCTTAACAAGGATAGTTCATATACCACAACTCAAAACAAAGTTATAGTTCAAAGACCACTAGCACCATAAGCAAGAAATGTAAAAGCTACGTAGTTCAAATCCCTCAAACTAAGGTTCAGAACATGCTATCAGATCAGAGAGGCATTCCGGCCGATTTAACCCTGCAGCCCAACCCTAATTTTACCATGGAAAAGTACAACTGAGTCCTCAGGAGGTGCCTTTACAGTCCTTGGAACTGTAATCCATAAGACTCCATGTTTGATCTCAGATTCAAAATTTCCAGCATCAAACTCATTCAAATTCACCACGAAGAACCCTTCATATTCCCTGTTCGGCTCATTTTCGCTTGTAGCAAATGCAGGCTTCTCCTCTCTGCCGTAAAAGCTGATCTTCTCCTGCTCCACAAACAGCTTCAGATCACCCTCCTTAAGACCGGGCATGTCAATGCTCAACACAAATCCATCCTCCTTGAACCCATGATGGTAGTAGCGGTCCTTTCCATCCGAAACCAGGGGATTAAAGGCGGACTCTCTGCTGGCTGGCTCTTGATCATTCATCGTGCCCATCTCCAGTAGAACACCGATGTAGTTGCCAACTTTAGGGTCGACGAAGCTGTACATTGTGAACCACATTGAACAAAATTGTGTTACAAATCGTCCGTAGTGTAATTTTAATAGTCTGTACACTAATCAAACATAATCTCTACATGCTATTAACTTCAAAGCTACAGCAGGCGATTGATAATATTTGCACAAGCAAAATACAAAATTCGAAGCCCTATTAACTAATTATAAAAATAAATTAAATCACACATGTGACAATGTGACATGTGAAGCAACATAGTCCCCTGAATGAATGATGAATAAAATGACAATATTTGTCCAAACATTTCAGCATCAGAAACACAAATTCACTATTCCATGCACAAAATAATCCACGAACGAAAATATATCCTACACGCATACTTTACACCATTAACATTCCAGTAAACGTTACTTAAATAGATAATTATTAACCACCATCACTAGCTCATATGTACCATCATACGAATTAAGTAGTAATATACCATGTAGCACATCTTTATACACACCTGAACAATTTGGGGCTCATAGAGTGATCAATCATAATCCGGCCTGTAAGAAACTTGAAGTTACCGGTCGCCAGACGCGAACTGCGCAATTGATTTGAGTCGTCCGATTTCCTACATGCACACCTCAGACTCTTAGATAAATATCTAGCCATAATATACTTATAGAGTATAATTATTCTTCATCGATTCATCATTATCATCTCAACAGTAGTAAATTAGTACTGTAATAACTAAACTACCGTATCTCAAAATAAAAAGAAAAAACTAAACTACCGTGGATTATTAAACTGTTCTTAACCTTATTAGTCCTACTTAGTACAGAACTTACATTAGCATGTAATGCAACATATATATTATCAAGTGACAAAAAATTATCATAACAAATAATGAACTACCAACGTAACACATCAAAATAAATGCAAGGAAATAAAACATGCATAATATCATACCTAGTGATCACGAACCAGAGCACGCCATTATCATGGGTGTAACGATGATCCACAGCATGGAAGTGTTTTGCATCGAGGCCAATAACACCCTGGTAAGTCCGGCAAATACGGGGCGAACCCACATTACCGTGGATACCATGCATGGTTTCCGGGTCCTCGAACCCAGTAAACTTGATCAGATTTTTCACAGAATCCGCTTCCACCGTGAGGTTGCCTTCGATTACCCCGGGCACGTCGACCCGAACACAGACAACATCCCTCCGCCCCTCGGGAACCCAGATAGCAGCTGGCATCCTGGTGCCCTTCTCATCAGCGCACCTGTAGGTGTTCTCTCTTATACGGTCCACCTTCATCATTTCCATCAGCAGCTCCGGTTTTATTTCCAGCCTCGGCTCGGGCACGGGAGCCGAAACTGGTGGTAGTAATGCTGGTTCGGTGCTGGGCTCGTCGTCGCGACGGATGGTCCGACGTTGGGTGATGTAGGCCAGCATTTCTGGCGAACGGACACATACATTATGGTGGAAAAATGTACTCAAAGACATTTTTTTATTTATTGAGGGTATTTAGCTAAACAGTACTATAGTATGGTTGTATACTTGTATAGGAGTCAAGGGGTTGAGGAAGGTGGTGTATTTATTCTTACATGCATTAATTCATTAAACCATGGTTAGTGAGATATTTCCTGTGGTTGAGTAATTTAGTTAGCTGGCGGTTATGATGGTTTAACTTGAGTAAGAAGTTTGTTATGGTTCGTACTTCGTACAAAACGAACTACGAAGTTCAAGGTAGATTCAGTGTGTGTGTATTTGATGCGTATCTAAGATTTTGGACGTAGTGACGGTAAATATTATGGGAGATAACTAGATAATATTAGTACCAGGCCACTATAGCACAAGACAACAAGTGTAGGACGTCCCTTAGTTTTGTTACGTTTAGATATAACGTGATTTAATCATGCTTGTTTTTGCATTGAGGTGGATATTGTGACTGTGTATAGTGATAGTTATATACTGGGCAAACTCTTGAATGAGGTGGAACTAAAATGAACAATTTAATTAAATAAAAAAAAATTTTAACAAAAAATTATTACTATTTATATTGCTAGTGCTAAAAGGTATTGAAATATACATATACGATTCCTGTCAAGAGCCGCAAGATCACAATTCAAGTGACAAGCCAACCATGATACTCCTTAATAGTATACATAGTTTAATATCTTGCTGTTAATTTAATTTCTTCTTTTTTCTGAAAAAAACCATGTGTATTACATTTTATTTTTTAAGTTGGCGGGAGCCATTGTCCCATGACCTATTTTTCTTGCATAGAAGAATGTAATCCTTGCAAAAACCAGGATTTAAGTAGTAAGTGACATTCTTTCGACACTCGTCAATGTACACTTCGCTGTATATTTGATGTCTTATCTAGTTTTTACCCTTGTGTTGTTTCTTGCCCTTCGCCCGCTTAATCAGGGGCATGACATCCTTTTTCTTTTAATTTAGTGATCGACACCTATCCTCTGTGATGTTCTTCTTTTTTTGAGTCACCAGGTTTTGTGATGTTTTTAAGATCAAACAAGTGTAGCGAGATCTGACTCAGAATGGTGCAACAAGTTTCAGCACATGTGCAAAACATATTACAGCTAAAAAATAGGGTTCGTCAAGCTTAATATCCTTGTCACCTTCAACATCTATTAAGTTTATCTCATTATTTTGGAAAAGACCTTTTACTTATGTGATATAAGTACGAGCTTTATGCAAGCTAAATCAATACCAATTTCCTATAAGTGCAAGACAAATTAGAGATATATGTTATGTTATTGGGCCAACATGACTCTGTCTTACTTTAACATTAAAAAGTGGCGTTTACGGAGACTTTTTGTTTTAACAAATTCATGTTGTGGAAAGTTTCCTAGTTCACCTAGCATACACAATTTACTTGTTAATTGACAATGAAGAAATTTATCTCAATTTTCATGGAAGTAGCGTGGGATATGCGAGCATCTCGGATTGTGTAAGAATGTCTTTGTTCCATGGATGATCACATGCATTTTCTTGCAAGTATTTGAAACTTTAACAACTAATTCCGAGTTTCTCGCATGCAGTAACTTCTAATCAGTAAGTTTTGTTTGGAGTAAGAATGTCTTTATTCCATGGACGGTCACAGACAACAGAGTATTATCACTCTACACAAAAACAAATCCGATTTTCTGATCAACGACTAATTAGAGTCTCACACAAATCCAAAATCTTTGCACTTAGCGGAAAATGCGCCGACCTAATACAAGAGCTAGATAAGGAAACTGTACTGCTGAAAGTTGAGATAGTACTATACTGACAATGTACCTTACTATCAGCCAAAGCGGTGTCCACTTTCTGCGTCTTTGATCTTGACTTCAACGGTCACTACTAAAACTGTAAAATCTCATACAGTAAAACCTTATCTACTTTTCCCCTTTTACGGCCAGTAAAACCTCAATATATTCCCTTATATTATACGGAGTTCTTACCATTTCATTTCTCCATTACATTACTACTACTACTACCATTTTACTCGGGAAAAAAATATACAAACCCTGTGAAAATTAAAAGCATGGAAAACCTGAGTGTACGTGATGAGCATGAGAGTAGGGAACAACAACAAGAACAACGTCCACGTCACCTTCCCACATACCTGATCACCAGAATCCTCCTATGCTTACCACCCAAATCACTAGCCCGCTTCAAAACCGTAGCAAAATCATGGAACACCCTCATCTCCAGCCGTCCATTCATCATAACCCACATCAACCGCTCCCTCACCACCCTCACAAACCTCCACCTGGCACGCCTGGGCAAGTCCACCGTAACCACCCTGCCCTTCCCCGCACTGGACTCCTCCCCCCAGCACGGAGTAAAACTCCCCTTCACCGTCCGTGCCCCCGACGCTGACCTCATCGGGTCCCACCACGGGGTCCTCTGCATCTCCGACTACCCCAACTTCCTCGCCCTCTACAGCCCCACCACCCACACCTGCCACGTCACCAAGCTCACCGACCCGAACCCGATGGTGGAGTCCCACTGGGTCGACTTCGGGTTCGGGTACGACCCCGTTGGGGACGACTACAGGGTCGTCCGGGTCGACCAGCTGAACGGGCCGGGTACCGCGGGGAGGACCCGTGTGGTGCGGGTGTACAGTGTGAAGAAGTGTCACTGGAAGATGGTTGAACCCGGGTTCCCGTATTACCTAACCCACCCGAAGAACCACGGGCGGTACGCGAGTAATAATGTCCACTGGATGACGAGTGTGAAACCGCCCAAAGTGTACGACTTGAGCACGCGTATGAAGCACAGGGGACAGAGCGACACGACGTACTACAGGTACGTCATCGTGTCGTTGGACATGACGACGGACACGTTTGATGAGGTGGACATGCCGCTGTCGTGTTGTGAGATGAAGAAGAGGGTGTTTCCGAAGCCGTGGCTCGCGGTACTGGGAGGGAAGTTGGTGGTGCAGATTGAGCATGGGGTGATTAGTAAGAGGGTGGTGGAATTGTGGATGATGATGGAGTACGGGGTTACGGAGTCGTGGGTGAAGTTGTTTACGTGGCGGTTTGAGGAGTGTTTTAGTGGCGTGGGGAGAGTGAAGCCTGTGGAGGTGTCGAGGGATGGGAGGGAGGTGTTGATGGAGCGGAACGCGAATAAGGAGTCGCGGTTTTATTGGATTAGGGTTGGGAGTGGGAAGGTTAGGGGGGCGGGTATGGAGGGGAGGTTGAAGGCGCAGTTCGACTGGATTGGAGGGCATGCTTGTGAGTTTGGGGCGGTGATGTATGCGGATAGTTTGGTGGTGCTTAATGATGTTGGGATTGAGTTCACTGAGGTGCCGGTGGTGAAGAAGGCGAATAAGCCTGAGAATGATGATAAGGATCGCGGTAAGCTGATGGGGCAGCCTAGTGGGGAGGTTATGGTACCTGGGAGGTGAGGATAACTTTGGGAATTGATCGGTGAAATGTCTTTGTGCATTGTATTTTTATTGCATTCGTGAAATGTTGTGGATGTGTGATTGCCATGATTGCGTAGGGTTGTGCTTGTAGCATCGGTGAAATGTCGTGGATGTGTGATTGGCGTGGTTATGTAGATTTATTCATTATACCTAATGCGCGCTTATAGCATTCCATAAATGTCATTGTTTGTTAATTGACGATTGTATGTTTGTGTAGGATCAGTCCTTATGCTTCATGTGTGGTCGAAATGTCATTGATTTATAATTGACGGGATAGCGTAGTTTTGTACTACAGTGATAGGATTGTGTAGGTTTTGTCATTATGCCTCATGTGTGCTTATTGCATTGGCAAAATGTCATGGATGTAGCATTGACATAATGGTGTAGGTTTATTCATTATATCTATGTATGCTTAGCAAGATGTCATCGATCTTGTAATTAAATAGATTGTGTAATTGTGTAGGATTAGTCCTTATGCTTCATGTTCGGTATAGCATTAGCAAAATTTCATCGATAATCGACGCGAATAAGTGAATAATGGAGAGCGTTGTTTCGTAATTGACAGGATTTTGTAGTTATTAGTTGCTATGCCTCATGTGTGCTTATTTCGTTTGTGACTTGTCGTGGATGCAAGATTGACAGGATCGTGTAGAATTTATGTGCCTCATATGTGCTCAGAGCATTGGCGAAATGTCATGGATCGATGTCTACACGACTGTGATAGGGTTAATTTTGTAATTAGGCAAAGCCGCTGTTAAATGATTGTTTAATAAGATGTTCTGCTTCATTGATGGTCATTCATTATGCCTCAATGTGCTTATTGCATTCGCGAGTGTCATGGAGTTATAGTTGCGTATAATTAGTTTCATAATTAGGTATGATAGTGTATAGCATGTCCAAGTGTAGAAACTAGCAAAAGAACGAGAGTCTTAGGTAGTTCTAGCTAAAGTAAGGGACTCTCCCAATATTATGTTATCCTGTGTTGGGTCATGTATTAGCAAAATGTTATATTTCTAACTCGCTTTGCATTGGCAGGTTCATCTTGCCAATCGGATATAGGAGAAGAGTGAATTAGGAGCCAGCAGACAAGGTAAGAAAGGTTTTATGTTCTTCATGCTTCTGTTTTGCTCCAAACATCTAATTTACACCCCAACAAAAAAAATCACTGTAGTGTTAAATTTTGGCATTTTTGCTGCAATAACTAATTTCCTTCTCTGTCCCGTTGAGATTGTGATCTGTTACCTGATTGACTGATTTACAATCATATTTACTATACTAGAGTATTAGTGATATGTGCAATATGACAATCTACATATGTTGATCGGCAAACTTTGTCAAAAACTGTCTTCTGCTGTCTGAAACTGTTGCATTCAGTATATTTAGATTTCTGTTCGTGAGCTTGTTGGCGAATGTATCATCAAAGCTGTTGCTTTTACTTGATGAATTGTTTTGTTGTGCGCAAATTACGCGAAGCTAATTTGATGGAATTCTTTTTTTTTTTTTTTTTTTTTATAATTCTAGTTGCAAGTGATCTAACAAAATATTGTTGGGTGAAAAAGTTATTAGAACACAGCCAGTGTCCTTCGTGGCTTTCTTAGATTGTTGTTAGTTATTTCCTTATTGGGTTACAGACCTCCGCGGATGCTGTGCAAGTTGGTGCCGAGCATACGACTGACCTAATGACACAATCCAACATGGCATTCACAGAGTGAGGGAAAAAAATGAGCCTACTAAGCATACAGAGGGAGGTGTATGATTGGTCCATAGTTAACTTCCCTCCCTAATTAGAGTGGGTCTGTGGCGGTTCGTCTGCTCCTTGAATGGGAGATGTGCTTCTCTGTTTTGCATGGTCGATCTAGTCCTTTTTTCTTTCTTGCTGTGGTTGGATTTACTGTTAAGAATGGAAGAATTCCCGACCTTCTGTACTTGAAGATCGAAATGGTTGTTTTATGTGAAACGAGTGTTTCCTTGTTTTTTTGCATGCAAGATGTGCAATCCTGATGCTAATAGCAACTAATTCGAAGGTCCTTATACTTTGTGCTTTGCCTTCTGTTGATACGATGATACTCCATGTACTAGTGTCTGCTGACTGCCTGACTACCTGTGCTTGTCCGCTTTAAAATGATGGGTACCTTATATTCTTATTTGCTCTGCTTGTGGAAACTGAACATTTTTACATAGCCAGAGTTCCTAGTTTACAATTTTATTTTGATTACTGATATTTTTTTCTAGAACTTGATACTTTGTTTGGATGTTGTTCTGTGCTTGGATAACTTTCAAATTAAAATGTGGCTTGGCAGTTTGCCATGGGTGAAAAAATTCTTTCAGAAGGCGCAAGCATTCTGTCATATTAGGATGTCCTTGCATTGTTCTATTAATAGTTACATCAACACAACCAGTATTTCTGGGCGCTAAATAGTATGTCTTGAGAAATTATTTTAGGTGCTCTTGCAAAGACTAAATTATGAATGTTTTCTCCTTTTTCAGGTGGCTGGTGGACTGCGGAAATAGAGGGCAGGGGAAGTTGCTAGAATGCTTTCAGTTCTTTCTGCTTGACTGTCAATCTAAGTTATTTATCTTGTTGTTTGTAGTTATGTGACAAATTATGGATCTTTGTAATTAGTTATGTTTGCCAGTGGGGAAGACTTATTTGGTTCCTCGAGTAATATAAAGCTTGCTCGCAAGTTTTTTTATTTGGTGCGCAAGGTTTACACATTTGATCGCCCATCATTCTTCACTCATATAGGAAGCATGTAGTAGCATATATGATTGGCCAAATCTTCTTACTCGGACTGTTAATTGCTTCTTCAATTCGTTCCCTATAGTTTTGATTCATTGTTTGTCAGATTGGGTAATGTTGTGGTAACTGTACTATGGATTGGGAGTCGATGGTTTATCAGATTAATCAAAAGATATAGATGAGCGAAAGTCTTGGTACAAATCCAAACAATGGTCCTGATATTTGCAAACGGTTTGTAGTTCTGTAGACTCTATATTTATGGTCATATGCATCTAATTTTACATACTTGAGTAAGTCTGTCTTTATCATTGGGAGAGTGGGATGTTAAGATACGAGAATGACTTTCAACATTTCAGACCAAAATGGTATTGTTAAAAGCTTTAGACGACATTATGTAAGTTTTGGGTTTTCTTTTGTGCGAAAGAAGAGCATGTGTGATGGTTGAGTGTGTGACCAATTGGCCGCCCCAAATCGAAGTTCAAGTGAGCTTCAACTTTGGGAGTGATTAGACGCTTCACAACTGAGTATCACTCTGTTAATTAGTTGGGTGAGTTCGACTCTCACATCTGTCTTAATCTTCGAACTGTGTGAATGCAGTATTTTAATCACGAAAATATGGTCTAGAAACGCAAGAAAATTAATCTGAATTGCCAAAAATGACTTCCACAATATCCCGCCAATGTAAGTTAGACTAGGCGGGAACCAAGAAGATAAAAGGCCGAACTCTCCACTACTGTTCACTGTTAGCTCTGTTATTTTCTCCTTTGCAGAAACCCCCAAGTGTGGAAAATTACTTTCTTTCTCTTGAAACGTAAAAAATGGCGGACATGAACCACAATTACCACACAAAGGACTTAGAAAAACTCAACCCTCATCTTCCCTTCGAACTCGTCACTAATAACATTTTGCTACGCTTAACACCGAAGCCCTTAGCACGCTTCAAAAGTGTAGCAAAGTCATGGTATTCCCTCATCAACAGCCGTCGATTCATCCTCGATCACATCAACCGCTCTCTATCCACCTCTTCCAACCTCCACCTTGCTCGCCTCCTGAAGTCTACCCTCTACACGCTAGACTTCCCCGCTCTCGATTCATCCCCACTAAGGCAAATCGACCTTCCTTTTTCTACAAATACCCCCGAGGCCGACTTGATTGGGTCCTGCCATGGGCTAGTGTGTGTTGTAACAGATGTGAGATAAA